>LOJH01040363.1:0-14633 GCA_001685095.1 Ellobius talpinus
CAGAGCTGCTCGTGCCTCTGAGCAAAAGTAACACATAGACAGATGACCCTCCTCCATCATTTTATGAATACTGTTCCTTTGAGTCTGGTACCTCTGAAATGCACTCTGAATGTTAGTGTAATTAAAAAACTTCACTCTACAAGTTACTTGTCATGAACTAGGAACACATGTGATGATGAGTCTTGGTACATGTTCATTGAAATGGGTTACCAAGACTCAATAAATAGCTTACAAGCCTATAGAACACCAGCCCTCAACCTGAGAAGAGACAAACCCAATTTGTATTTTATTGATAATCAAGCTAAACACTGTTTTGAAAGCTATGCTTATACTTTTAAATCAATCTTCTTTCTTTCAAAACTGGTAGAATAAATGCATCTGTTCAATGCACTTTGAAGTTAAAATTTTTAATCCTTATGGCTTTGTAACTGTCTAAACTCGTATATTAAGATCATAGTATATAATGTGTAATGTTCTCTATACAATGGCAGTGTATCTGTATGCAGGAATTTGAAATGAGAATTTATCAAATAAAAGAAATGCAAAGTAAGGACTACATTATCATACTGTGAAAAGTTATACAGGTGAACACTTAGTTATAAGTATAAAAATAGTCTGAATAAATCCATGAAAAGCTCTTATGGAGCAATTATTTCCTATAATGTGTAATCTGCCCTGGCCCTTCTGTTTATTTTAATTTTAATATGAAAGAAACGATTATCTCATTTTGTTTGAAATTGGTGCAAAGGTAAAGCCACAAACCTTTTGAAAGAATCCCTTTGTTCCCAATCACGAGTGTTGTTGGAACAAAATTTTACCACCTGCCAAAGGCTTTAAAACCTAAATCAAAAGGTTCACTGCTTCAAAACACTTAAACTAAAGGTGGGCTTTGGGATGAAAATCTAATGACTCGATCACTCTCGTTCCACATTGATTATTGTGCAGCAGAATTGATGGATTTATGTTGCTTTTCACCAGACTGTAATTCATAAATGAAAATACAGGAGTCATCAGTCATCCTTTAATTTCTCTATATTAACTGAAAAAAAATAGAACCGGGTTTCAGCAGCCATAGACTCTCACTATTATTTTTTAAACTTATCGGGAGCAAAAGAGATAAAAAGGGCTAGTATTTCTAATACTAGTTAAAACAATTCAAGAATGCCATGCTTCATTAACTGTTTGCATACAAGACAAAAGTGCTATCTGATGAAGTGGAAAACCAACTTGGGACCAATTTTCCACAACATAAATTCAACACTCATTCTACCTCTTGATACCTTTGTATTCAGACTACCAAGAAGGCTTTTCGCATCTGTCACAAAAGTCATTATTTTAATATTCAGATTAGAGTCTCCAATCCTTGATATATTTTCATTTCAGTTCCTGAATATAATTTACTAATATTTCCATTATGAAATCAATATAGAAAGAAAAGTTCTTATGTAAGATGCATGACAAAAATACTAAAATGTATAGGTAAAACAGAATTTTGGTTACATTTGATTTTTATCTCTGATTTCTTTGTGTATATGCTAACCTCTTATTAAAATTGTCCTATGATTTGTTATAGGAAATATAGTCCCAAATTAAAAATAGCAAAGTAAGTGTAATAGTTTAACTATATGAGCTTTTGAATCAGCGAATTAAATACTATTGAAGATATGACCCACTTGTAATAGTTTAACTATATGAGCTTTTGAATCAGTGAATTAAATACTATTGAAGATATGACCCACATATTCCCTCAATATGGATGCATGCTCAGCTTTGGACTTTTCTTTCATTGTATGTTTCATGTAAATCAAAAGTTTTTTTAAAAGTTTTATTAATAAAATCTTTTAGGATTCCATCATTTAAGAAATATTTTTAACATAGTAGTTTGGTTTTTATTAAGTTACTGCTGTGGTGGTTTTAGAATTCAATTCATTTTGCTTAAGTATTACTTCATCCATCTATACATTTCATAACATTTTCTCATGCTGGAGGAAGGACACAAATGAGACCATAGGAAATATTTTTTAATTTCCTACTTGCTAGTTTAAGGTACTGGAATGCCAAACTGATAATTTTAAATAATCTTTTCCATTTTGCTTTTAGGAGGATTCGATGATTGAGATAAGGTGGAGTTTTTCGTTTGTTTGTTTTTTGCTGTTTGTTTTATGCTGTTTGTTTTATGAATGTAGACCTAGTGAGGAAACAGCTTCTTTGCAACATATGGCTTGTGCATGTAAGTTGGTTCTGACTGTCTACTATCACCTGAAACAACTTCAGCTTAGGTATTAATTTAGCTACTAAAAAGAAGTTAACTAGAAGTTTTTTAACTCATTTTTTTCTTTTTGTGGTTTCAATGCTATCAATTTGATTTGTTTTAATTTATGAATGGTCCCTGGTTACTGGAAATAGTCAGGTCATAAATCTTTACTCTTGTTCAAGAGTGTTTAGTAGTTGTCCACATGAGAAAGGGTCCATTCTCAAGAGAACATTCCTGTTGGTTGAGATGCAGCAGCATCCGTCCGAACTTGTTCTGACTGTGAAACCGGTTCTTCACTGAGGGGTTGTGAAGAACTTGTCTTGTTCTTTTTCATTGTTTTGTTAGCATGTAGTTTAATTTAGTAAAAGCTTCACCTGTTGATTCTTGATCTAATAAATATTTTTGTGTTATGTACTTTAAGTTTATTAAAAATACATGACAAAGCAGCAGAAAAATCTAGATAGCTTCAATAATCACTGAAGATTTTTAACTTCAATAATCACTGAAGATTTTAAATTAGAGAGCGAAACTTAAGTTTTCATTTTACTATTTATTAACCGCAGCAACATACTTCATCAGTAGTAAAATTAAAAAAAGTCATTCCTCTGTACAAATTATGTTGATGCATCATCCCACCAGCCCCCTTCAATCTGTCCCAATAATGTAACCCAGAAAAGACTAACGTTATGTATCCTCTCAGAGTCTTGAGATATTTTTAAAGTTGTTCTCCTACTATCTTTTGAAAATATGAATAAGCCTTGTTTTCGTCATTATAACATATAAGTAATAACTTTTGACAGACATATTTTTGTGTCTATTGGTTTTTGTCTTAGATACAAAACTTACTTTAAAGCATACATTTTGAAATAACATAAAATATTATTTCTTGATAGATAATGCATAGAAAATATTGCTAGTTAGAACATCAATTTAAAATTTGCCAACCTGTAGATTATTTTCTATTTTTATTTTTGAGATCATAATATAATTCCAACATTACTTGCTTCCCTTTCCTCCTTCTGAACCCTCCAATATGCCACTATACCCTCTCATTCAAATTTATTGCCTCTTCTTTCATTAAATTATATATGTGTTTTGTCCAAATCAGACACTCACTTTGTCTAAGATTTTCATGCAACTTAATAAGATGGAATTCCTGAACTCAGGTTGTCATCATTCTTAGTGTTCCTTATTTTCCTAAAACAAATACTGAAGTGATGCCCAGCTCTGCCAGTCAATGCACACATTTAGCACGCCCCAGGAGGGAAGCTGTGTGCTGAACCCAGTAGATTTTAGAGCTCAGAAAGGCTTTACACCCTGTGGAGTAGGCACACTTCTTTCACTGCAAAGTATGTCATTAAAATATAGCCCTCTTACAGTGATTTCTAACTAGTTTAGTTTGAATTGTTTTTAGTCAGTACACAGCATGAGGAACATTTTGGCATTTTCTTGGACTAATTTACCATTTATATACATGCCCGAATGAGGAAAATCAGCTATTTTAAGGCACTCATATTGATTTTAATTCAACATGTAAAAAACATTTTCAGTGTTAGCAACAAAAAAGGTAAAAACCTCAAAACAGGGTATTATGGATAGTAATATACTATGTACCTATACATTTATAAAGATAATAAAAATTGAATTATGGATGAAAATCTATGTAAAGAATACTGATAATTTTTTATCAACTGAGTATTCAAATAAACAGATAAGAATCACTGGGAAATGAAAAAAAACCTTAGGAAACAAAGTATAACTTATTAATTAAGAGGTATTCAAATCATCTTTTCCATTATAGAATCATATTCTCAATGAAAACATTGTATATTTTATTATTATCTCAAAGCATATGATCTTCATTTCTGCCTCCCTCAATTTCTCCCCCATGGGAGGGAGTGATATAGACTCACACATTTATTATATTAATTAGAAATCACTACCTAATATAATTATTCTGGCAAGCACATGGTGAGTCCTGAAAATATTATTGACAGAATTTCTCCATTTAACTCTGGTGTTAAAAAGATTTGCATGTCTAAAACTGCCTTGATTGGATATTGTTTTTGACGACTCTGCATGGTGTTTTACTCGATGCACATTAAGCATAAGGACTTTTAGCACGTCTGAAGTAACATCTGCTCCGCCTTTTTGTTGCAGGGTTCATGGTATAATTAGCTCTATATTTCAGCAAATACAGTTTTGCTCCCATGGCGGACAAAGCAGCATGAAGAAAACATAAATAATTGCAGATTAGAGAAACAGAAGGCAAAGTGGGTGTAGATGGCTTTGATAACAAAAGGGTTAAAGAGAATAGAAGGTCACCACATTATTAAGAAAAGGGAGGCAGTAAAAATTAGATATGGTCTTTGTAATTAAAGAAAACACACACTGATTTTTTCCCCCTTAAACAATGTTTCATGTTTGGTCAAATAATTTAGTGATTTGCAGTGATGTAGTTCTTTTGTATCTATTTAGAAAACACTTTAAGCACTGTGCATATTTGGATACACACAGGAAACTTAATTATTAGAGGATGTACTGAAAAAATACAGGAGATTTTATACTATTTCTCTGAATATAAATGATAATCTTTGTGTTTGTGCCACGAATGCAGAATCAGGTTGTTTTAGCATAGATAGATAGGCAGATATTCTTTTATTAAGAGATTTATTTGCCTTCATCAAGATATTTACATGACTAAATGCTGTTCCCTTCATATCGAGTTTATCACAATTTGATACAAGTTTACAGTATGAAATATCTAGTTTATTTGTTCATTTTTAACATCTCACAAATGACCAAAAATACTGCATGTCTTACAAATATTCAGAGTCCAATACTAGTATAGCATATTTGTAAAACTCACTTGCAATATATGTAGTATTTTATAAAATGCCATATGACCAATGATTACATTACCTACACAGTCAAATGAATAAAATTTCCCCCATCATTTGCTTCCAGATTACAAACTACAAAACTCAGTAAACGATGACTTAGTTCTCTGAGTGCCTAGGTTGAGTTCCCAGCCTGCTCCCCACTCAAGAGTACATACTGGGAAATAACACTGGGCCTCTCTGTCTTTGGACTTCCTGTCTGCCAGATTCACTCAACCCTCAGAAATGGCTGAAACAAAGTGATAAGATGTTGGTTTGATTTCCTTTAGGACAAAGGTAGGTGATGATTTGCCTTTAGAGATTGTTCTTGCGACATGAAAACAGCGACAAGACAGAAGCATTCAATAGCATTGTACCCGTGAAGCCTAGAACTCACATGACTAGAAGGAACACAAGAAAAATTAAATCATAAATCAAGACACAAGTGGAAATAAATTAGTGTGAAGCTTGTGGGGGACAGTTTAAATGGTAATATAAGAAAATGTAAGTTAAAAACAAATTTAGCAATATTTATTTTTTCTTTTTACTTATTCTTTGAAAATTCCACACATATATAAAAAGAATATTCTGGCATCTGCCCATCCCCATGCCTCCTTCTCACCTCTCCTCTTCCCTCCCAGCATTTCTTCCTTTCAACCTCATGTTCTTTTGTTTAACCAACTGAATCAAATTTGTGCTGTCATACATTTGGCCCTATCCATATGTGTAGGGCCGTCTACTGAGTCACGGACCATCTACCTCTGACCACCCCTCAAAGAAAATGATTCTCAATTCTGCAGCAAACACCCCCTTCCAAAAACTTCTCAGCTAGAGATGAGGTCACAGATGCTTCAACCACCTCCATGTTGCAATTTTTACCTGTGGTGATCTTGTACAGTTATTGGGCTAGTAACCACAGCTGCTGCCAACTTGCGTGAGCATCAACCACATCACATCTTTATGACACTCTTTCACAGCCTTCCTCCCCAGTATCTGGTTCATACATTCTTTCTTTCCTCTCTTCCGTGATGTGTCCTGAGCTTCAGGGTTTGTATGGGGTGTGAATATAGTTATCCTGTCCATGGATGAGTGCTCCTATTCTCTCATGTTGGCATAAGTTATGAGCCTCTGTATTTTCACTATCCACTGCCCAAAGAAATGCCTCTGATCAGGGGTGAGGCCAGCACAAATCTATGGATAGATTTAGACATATTTAGAAGACAGCTGGAAAGCATGAACAGTTAAGAGTTCCTCTTTCTGTGAATTTCAAGTAATTGGTCAAGATTTTGGTACATGTGAATTTGTGGACCCTGATTGTTGATGCTAATGATCAGGAACTAATTTCATGAACAGGAATTATGTTCTACTTTCACATTCCAGGTAAATTTTGAATATATTTTTGTAAACATTCTCATTATATGTCAGTTCTCTAAATTTTCCTGTGTATGTGAATGAAGAAAATCTATTTTTTGTATAGCTGTAAGTATACAAAAAAATCTATTTTTTGTATTAACATAATGTATATGGAATCAATGAGACTGTTATTGACTGTTCCCTTGGTAATATTGTTACTGATTCAAACAAAATTTACTGAAAGTTAGAAGGTGTGTCATTCATGACAATTGGAGTCAATTTCATTTTGTGATACATAATTATATACTAAGAGAGAAATTTGTCTTATTTACTTTTGTCTTGCTCTATAATTCCAATTCAAGATCTGTCAACATCTTTGGTTGCCTTTTAAAATTCTGAAGATTGTTCATGAATAGATGATATCCAAAATCTATCTTTTGGGATTAAATTGGTCCTTCAGAGCTTCATACATGTGTGTAGTACAGTCTGTTCATACTTATCCCCTACCTTCTCTTATCTCTCCTACCCTGTCTCTCTAGATGTCCTTTGGCATTGCTTTGCTCAGAAGAGGAGGTTGTGTAAACTTTCTAATCTTAAAGGCTCAAAATTTGTTGAGCAGAGTTTCTCCTGTTGTATAAATTGTAAATCTGCATCATCCTCAAATTAAAGTGCATTTCTATTTATTTTATTTAGCTATATGCTTGCCTTTAATATATAGGTGAGAAAGCCCTAGAATGTTGTTTTTCTTTTTTTTGTGGTGTGGTATGACATTGCTTTCAATGTGTGAATACAGTAATTCTGCCATCATGATACAACACAGTTTACAAATGAAGCATTGGCTCTTTTTACTTAGATTATCAGCATGAGGTCTAAAAGTATAATAATTTTATTAGGCCTAGGCTTATTTTTATCTTTAGATTTTTTAACAATAGAATTTTGTGTCTTAAAGGAGTCATCTGCAAACAAGATAGGTAGCCGACTCTAGCGGTGAGGCGTTGTTGAAATTTGGAAGCGGACCTGACTTTGAGAAGGATCTGTGTGAATGACTAGATGTAAATGTGCACCGAGATTACTTTTATTTTACTACTAGGAAACAGTGACAAACACATACTACTTGTTAATATCCTAATTTTCACTACTTCTGATAGAAATCTCTGCTGATTTCAACGCTGAATGATTAAAATGGGTTTTCTATTTTCCATATGTGATAACAGATAGTTTAAGGTGGACTAAAGCTGAGAATATTAATACAATGTGTCCAATGCACAGTGGTTTAAACATTTTGGAACACTGGAAACTTAATCATAACACAATCTGACATGATATAGGGAGAAAATTGGTTATGGGAACATTTTGTAAACCATTTTTTACTTCTTAAACACAGAAATTACTGTGTAATAGAAAAGATAATATAAATGTATTTTCAGCATTCTTAATGTATCAAAATAGTAATTTTATTAGCCAATTTTAGATTTTAGGTGGACACTATGTTATACCCACATGATTTTCATATTTTCTAAGAAGGAGCTGTTCAACTAACAAGTGTGAAGTTGTTCTACTTAGCAGTGTAAAAAAGACCAAAATAATGGTCATTCCTTACCTAAAAGTGAATAAATGCACCAAGTGATCAAATAAATTCTTCAAGGTTAACAATGGAACATTGAGATGAGAGACTTAACCACAGGTTCACTGATGGAATCTGACTATTGAGATAATGTTCAGTGTGAGAGATGAAGCATTTTGGTAGAGAAATTTTGCCCCAATGTTTATTTTGATTGTACAGGGAATTCAGACACATTTAATCCTAGAGTTAAATGGAGCATTTTTGGATATAAATACACATTCCATTCCATTCCCCTTGTTTCTGCAAATCTACTTCCTTACATTTAAGTAATTAAAATTATAAAATATTTTTATGGACTTGGTGTCTCATGTCTGTGATCCCAGACATGGTAGGCAAATTGAATGGATCTCTGTGAGTTTGAGACCAGTAAATTCTCCAAAGCATGTTCCAGGACATCTACTACAACAGTGAGAAATTCTGTCTCAAGAAATAAAACAAAAAATAAATAATTTCTGTAGGTATGTGCACTATGTGTGTGCCTATACCCTTGTAAGCCAATGAATTGTAGTATTACCTGGAACTGGAACTGCAGATGGTTGAGATTTACTATGTAGACTCTGGAAACATACCCTGAATCCTCTGAAAGGGCAGCAAGTACTCTACATTGATGAGGCATCACTCAACTTTTTAAAAACATATTTTAAATTTGAGTACTCACAAAAAATGTTCACATATTTTCTCATCATATTTCTCTAAATAATAAAATATAACTACTATTTTTGCACAAGATTAGTGAGCAGGCTATCTTTTATACCATGCACAGTATCATCTGTTGAGTTCAATGTTCAGCAAGGTTTCTGTAACCAATTCTCCACTGATGCTGAAGGTCTGCACAAAACTTAAATGCAGAAGGATCTGTTGTCCTAAGTGACCTTAGACTACATGAACCTTCTTTTAATCTTCTTGAAGTGCTTATCGTTGATAAATGCTATAGTTTTATGATTAGTTATCCACAAACTTTTACTAATTTGTCCTACGGGAAACTTGAACTTGAAAGTTGAACTTGGCTCCTGCCAGAAATGTGATTTATTCTTTATTAATTATCATTTTCAATGTTACTTTTCTATGTTCTTTTTTCACTTGCATGAATACCTATCTATAAATAACATTTATATTATAGCCTTAAAATAACAAATGTGACTGTAACTCCAGTACAGCAGAACAACAGAGTGTAAGTATGTGAATGCTATGTTTTATTGTATTATTGAATTGAGTTTCATAAACTGATAATATAATTTTAAGCTTTTTTATGGTTCTTCTTAAAAGCCACATATATTTCTAGTAAACTTACTGTAAAACACTTTAAACCGTTTAGTGAACGCTGTACATATGGTTTAAATAATCCCACTTTGCTCTCAAAGTCCTTAGACTACGTAAGTACCTTGCCATACCTTCTTCTCTAGTGGGTGCTAAGTACCATGAGGGAAGGACCATGTCATCTCTATATACCAGTATTTGAGGCAGTAATTCATATTCAATGACCATCTTGTAAATTTCTTTAAGAAGGAGATTCTCTGAAAAACAGAAAAATAAATAGGCAATTCTTTTATGCCCAATGTATTTCTTTCCATTGAAAACATCCACAAAATTGTAAGTGCCTTATCTATAATTTTAAACCATCCAGTCGATTAATCAAAAATGAAACAAAAAGAAAAAATTTCATTTCTAATCATTCTCCTTGTAAATTACACCACTGAAAATGGTACCTTCACTAGCAGTTGAGTTTGGGACAAGTTAATATTTAAATTCTGAAGCCTTTGAATTTTTCATAGCTAAGTTGCTAGACCTGTATTGTGCTTCTGTCAGTTATCAGTAAATCTTTGTTTCTAATCATTTGCTCTTTTGGTCTAAAGAGCAGGGTTCTCAATATTCATATCTTGAAACTCTAATGCCAATGTGGTAGAAGTTGGAAGTAGGTACTTTGACAGGTAACTGGGTTATGAAATTAGGGTGATAATATAGGAAATCAATACTATGTGCATGTTACCCAATTTAGAGTAGTTTCTTATAGACTTGTTTCTACAAGACACATGTTACTGCTAAGCTATGGAGTCATCTTGGCACTCAAGGACCATATGTCCACAGGTTTAAATGGTTTTATCCTGTATCGTTTCTTTCTAAAACTTTGGGGGGTTTCTATTCTGTTTCTCTGCTTCCTCTCATCTTTACCATACCCATAGTAGTTCAGTCAGCACACATACAACTAATCCAAATCTTCAATTTCATTTCAAGAGAACAACAACAATCCTCCATACTCCTAATTTGTAGTCCTCGTTTCTCCTCCATTCTCTCTGTGTCCTCCATCATGTTTCTCTTTCTTCATTCTAACCATACTAGCCTGTTTTTCAGTTCTCAGATGTATCACACATGTAGCTGCCTTTGGGTATCTAGCATTTACTTTAATTTTAGAAATTTCCTTGTGAATATGATACTTTATTTTGTTTCTAATCTCCAAATGCTCTATTCTTATGAAGACTGATAAAAGGAAATCTATATCTTTATTATAGAATTCTTTCTTTTTCAATATGCATTTTACTTCCCTCCTTTATAATAGCTATATTTTTCCCATAGTGATGAAGTACAAATCTGGCAAACCACAACTTTCCTTATAGATTATGTACCATATATACATACATACCATATATAACACCATGCAGAAGACCATGTGTAAATCTAAGTATTGGAGTCACATGATGCTCAGATCCTTCTGTTTTTATCTTTGGCTTTTGTTTTAGTTTGTTCAATTTTAATCTCAATTTCTGAAACAATACCTAAAACTGTCTTTGTTGAAATAATAAACTTCATACCCACATACACATGCATGCACACACATGTCACACAGAAAACTAAAAAATGATATTGCCAAGTAGATCAACCAGTACAAGGCCAATGAGAGACCCATTCTCTTAAAAACAGGATGGTCTCACCTGTGGCGCGGCAGCTGAAAGTTCCTTGGCCTCCACAAACGCACACATAAATGCTCCTGTACACACACATTCCTGGGGACTACTCAAAGCATTAATGTTTCTTCAGAGATGTCAAAAGCAAAAAAGAAAAAAAAATCCCTTAAAATTCTATATACTGAGAATGGAAAATGAACGAGTTAAACCATTTGTTTTCTAAATGTGACGTGCGCTGGGAGCCACACATCACTTCAACTCATGTTTACACATTATGCCACTATAACTGCTTAAAGTATAGAGATTTTTAATTGAATTTTATGGCTGGTCTACGTTGTTGATTGTAATTTTTATGTTATAGCTTATGGGCTTAGTCATAGAGGATACAGAGAAATTTCCATTTATGTAATAAAATATCTATAAAATCAAAATGGTGCTTTAGTAGTTAGTGATCTTATGTATCACTAAATCTCTGAGCATGCAATTAGAAAGGAATGCACTTTTAAAATGAATATTTAGTGATTTAAATATCTTCCTTTGTAACAGTAAGCATAAGTGATGAAATACTAGACCTGTTAAATTTTATGTATTTAACACATTATTTTGACCTGAAAACCTATGATAATTAGTGCATTTAAGTAGACTTTTATAATTTCTTAAGCATTCCATTTTATAATAGATATTCATAATCAGGGATATAATTTACTAACACTATTCTAAAATATATTTAATGTTGTAGAGTTTTTCATTTCATTTCATATATTAAAATATTTTTAAAATAGATTTCATATTCTCTTGTATGGTGTTGTCTTTTACTCACTTTTAAATAGGCAATGAAGTTTATATGAAATTATATCCTTTTACTGATAAAGTCAATAGTTTAAATAGTGAAGAATTTAGTTTTCTTAGGAATATTCAAAAATTAAGTTGCAAAAATTGTATTTGCTTTTCACAACCAATATGAGCTCAATACTTGCGCCTTCATTACTTATGCACAATCATAATTTTGTATGAACTTTTTAACATGAAATTTGATCATGATAAATTGTAGTGTTCCATTCTTACTAATTTTTAATGTTTTTTTAGTTAAGAATTGATACATGGTGTCTCAAAGCATAATTTTCTTGTTATTTTCGTTTTCTCTTAAATATTCCCAATTAGTATCATTTTCATACATTTTAATAGATCATATTAATTTGACATTTTGAAGCTTAAAAATTAAATTTTTTAGGCCAACTTTAAATGCACCTTGGACATAAGAATTAAAATCTTGATAGAAATAAAAATGCAACTGGGAATATTATTGATTACCTTGAATGTGTGGCTTTCATTTACTATTTTAAAACTTGGCCAAGTCATTTGGAAATGGTTTAAGCTCTTTGCTTTCAGTCATTGATATGGTCTTGATCTTATGCTTCAGATGGTCATTCAGTTTTAGATACTAGACATGATGGATTTTCCAGAAACTACATAATCAGAAAAAATAATTCTAGAATATATGATTATTGCTGAATTATAAAATGTTACCAAAACCTTATTTAAATATTCATGGTGTCTTCAAATGAAAGGCATTTCCTTGTTTCTCTATTTATTTCTAAAAGAAATATAAAGAAATCTTAAAGCCCTTTCTACTCCTTTTTAACTTCTGCCTTTTATCAATCAATGTTATAAACTCAGATTTTTTCCTTGTTATTCTATGGTGATGTGTTTTTTAGAATTACTTTTATTAATGTTTTTAAAAATCTGAGTTCTTAGTTTACTTGAGATTGAGTGAGTTATAAAATTGTAAAGTTGTTTATAATTTATAGGGAAATTCTTTAATTTTTATTGCTGATTCATTGAATATCTCTTTTAGACCATACTGAGTTAAAGCAACACAGTAGAGTATGTGGAAAATATTTTATTTTTCCATGTTAAAAATTCAGATTGTTTAGTACATTTTTAGCATTTAAGCATTGCCATCAACTTCTATTTCTGTTTTCTTTTAATTATTATACTTCATTGTTTATTTTATTTCATTAATGTTTTGCTCCTTAAGGATTCATTCATAACAAATAATCATAATTTCTTTTTGAAAACCTTATAAAGTCCAAATTGACACAGTAAACCTTTCATTTAGCTGCCTCTTTCTTCTCTTCCTCTGGTCAGTTGCATGATAAATTGCCATCTCTCACAGAAAGTCTTTAAAATGTAGCCCTTACCATCTCTGTAGCATCGCAGTACTTTTAATCATAATCTTACTTCCACTTCATAATAATTGCTTATTTATAAGTTGTCAAAATCAAGGTGCTTTATGTTTCTTATACATAATCACAATTACATTTTCTACTTAAATACGTGGCATTTTCCAGATGTTTGGAATGCACAGAAAAGCTTTATCCTAACACTACAAAGAAAAAAATTTAAATTCCCACCCAATTTTTTACTTAATGTTGGTGCTTGCCAGTCAACTATCAGGTAAAACACACACAAACACACACACACACACACACACACACACACACACACGAGTCATTCACGTAATGAACTTAGAATGAAGCACATGAAAGTAGCATTTCTGGTCTTCCTTTTATGATCAGAGGCAAATATTTTTGTCATATTCAGCTTACTAAATTACTATGTGAAGTGAATGTTTCAAAGATGCCACTGTTCTTCAATCCTGTCAGATACCAAGGCATAGTCAGGGGTTGGTCATGCAATCTATTGAAGAAAGAGTTCTCAGAACATTTTCAAGGGTTCCAGAGGACCCAAACTCTTTATTGATAATACTAAGATGTCTCTTGCTTTAAAAAACATTATGCTGTCATGAGCATCCGGTGAAGGTTTTCAGAGGCTATGAGACACTGCCTATCAGCAGGTGAACATAAAGGCTGAATAACAATCCAAGCCATTTCTTTCTAACTTACCTCTGAGGAGTTCCCAAAATTTCTAACAGAATACTTTCTTCATCATGCTTATTTTCTACATATTGCTTTATATTAATAGCTATTTAGTTTGCATCTAAATGTTTCTATTGTCATTTTTTAAAAAAAATTAAGTTAATCAGGTATTGAGTATAACACGTATTGAGTAAGCCTCAAAATCAAAATGTTTGAATGTTGCTGCTGTATACAATTATATAAATTATATATTATAAACCAGAATCATGTCTTCAGATTCTGTATTTGAATTACTAGACTATTTTCAATAGTCCTTATTGAAGGGCTTTCTTTTCATGGCTTGCAGTCAGGGATGACAGGGAGGAAAGGAATAAGGTAGTCTCAAATGGGTGACATCAATATGACAGTGTCGGAAGAATATGCTATGAAAGGAATTAAAAGCTATTTTCAAAATCTATACTGATTTCAAAATTACTATCTGAAAACATTGAATTTCAACTTCATACTCTTGAGTTCTTTAATTATGAGTTTTCATATTCAGTTTTTTATACATCTTAGTCAACACATTTAATAAGTAGGAATGAACTTGTCTACTCAAGCCTTTCTAGTTTGTTTGGAATCGCAAAGTGAAAATGGAAAAAGCAAAACAAAACAATCAAACAAAACCCCCAACACCAAAGCACTCAACAACCTTGTAGTGATAGGGGAGCGCAGGCCTGCTTTTCGTCCCGCCCGGCTCCCACA
>LOJH01040364.1:4520-14875 GCA_001685095.1 Ellobius talpinus
CAGGCTGGCCTCGAACTCACAGAGATCCGCCTGACTCTGCCTCCCGAGTGCTGGAATTAAAGGTGTGCGCCACCACCGCCCGGCTTGGTTATCTTTTTTAAAACGTCTTTTAGATTTATCTATTTTATTTTGTATGTGAATTCCTGCTGGTGCCTGTGGAGACCAGAAGAGAGCATTGGTTCCCCTGGACCTGGAGTTAGGCATGGCTGTGAGCCTGAGAACTAAGCTCAGGTCCTCTGCAAGAGCAGTAACTGTTCCCAGCCATGGAACCGCTTCCCCAGCCCTGTTCCTGTCTCTAGTTTGTGTACTAACGTGTTCCCTTGATCTTTACAAATCACAAGACTTGTGTTTTTCTCTTCTAAAAATACCTTTATGGATCAAAAACACTGCCAAATAGATGCAGTTTCCTTGCTCTAGAAATGCTAACCATGTCTTTCTTTTTTTCGCTCATCATTTCTTTACGTAGTATAATAAGTTTATTACGTTTGAGGTACAGCATTATTCATAATAATAGAAGATTGAAAACAGCCGGGTGTGGTGGTGCACGCCTTTAATCCCAGCACTCAGGAGGCAGAGACAGGCGGATCTCTAAATTCAAGCCTAGTCTACAGATCAAGTCCCAGGACTGCCAGCACTACATAGTGAGACCCTGTGTAAGAGCTGATAGTTTCTGCATAGTGAGACCCTGTGTAAGAGCTGATAGTTTCTGCATAGTGAGACCCTGTGTAAGAGCTGATAGTTTCTGCATAGTGAGACCCTGTGTAAGAGCTGATAGTTTCTACATAGTGAGACCCTGTGTAAGAGCTGATAGTTTCTGAAGTACACTGGGTGCATTTGTGTGATGTGTTGCTGCGTGTTACATTGTGGGAAAGTGTTCACTGTTTTACAGAAGCTTTTTATTGCATTTATTTATTTTGGGAGACATGCCAGTTCCAGGACAGCCAAGGCTACACAAAGAAACCTTGTTTCGAAAAACAAACAAACAAACAAAAGATTGTGGTTCTCAAGATGAAGAATAGTAAGGACTCAAAGCCTTGCTTGGGAAACTTCCCTGGGAGTCTGGTCTGCCTGCATGTAGTGGTGCTCTGTTCTTTGGCTTGTGTGTTTATTTTTGCTTCTGTTTTCTTTGAAACAGGGTCTCACTAGTATCTTAGCCCGACCTTGAACTTGAGATCCTTCTGCCTGTCTCCCAAGTGCTAGAACTATAAGGCATGACTACCATACTTGGTTCTGTTCTACTTCTGAATCATTAGGATAATCTCCAGAACTGTTTTCCATCATTCAGATGGCAAGCGTGTCTAGGTTTGTGATTCTGTGGTTAGTTTCACATGGTTCCTCATGCTAACTGGTACTTGTTTGTCTAGAGCCAAGCAGAGAAAGGCGTATTTAACGACCGAACAAGTCAGAGTGACCAAATGGCAAGTAGAAACAAAAGAAAGCTGAATTTTCCCAGATGCGACAGGAAAGAATTCCATTTCCCTGAACTGCCATTCACAATACAGGCAAAAGAAACGAAAGGAATGGAAGGTGGGTCCCTTGTGGTGCACAGCTCCCCAACACTGTGTATGACACAAGTCAGGGATGGGACTTTTGTGAGGGAACTTACATGGCACCTTTGTAGAAAGTAGTAAATTGCTTTGAAAAAGTAAATGCCATTGAGAAGATTTTTTTCTTGTAAAATTAAGTAAAGGGTTAGACGTTGGCTTTGTTTTGTTTTAGACAGGGTCTCACTATTTATCTCTGCTGTCCTGGAACTCACTATGTAGACCAGGATGGCCTCAAACTCACAGAGATCCCCCTGCCTCTGCCTCCCGAGTGCTGGAACTAAAGGGCCACTGCTGCCTGGCTTCATAGAGATAATTTTAAAGAAAGGTAAAGACAGTTCCAAAGGGTAAATGTTTTATTAGCTTGAAGTTGAGATGCTGGGGCAGAATTTGAGAAAGGTGAATTTGATTCAGTGTATAACCTATGGTAAAGTACCTTCCCTGGTTGTTTGCCCAGAAGTATTACAGATATGTTGGGCATGCTGGGATTTGGTAGATTTTTATAAATTTCAAATTCATCATAACCTTAAGATTTAATTTTAGGGCTGGTGAGATGGCTCAGCAGGTAAAAGCATTTGATACTAAGCTTTGATGACCTGAGTTTGATCATGAGATTTACAATGTAGATGGAGCAGATTGGCCACACCCCAATAAAGAAATGAATAAACTAATAGAATGTAATAAAAATTAAACATATTTATCTTAGAGTGAATGTATTAATGTGAGCAAATGTTCTTTCCTTTCCTTGGAAGACAGAGACCTTGTGAAAATGTGACACAGTGGCCAGGTATAGAACATGTGCCATGTGAGGGTCACCTTTGTAAGATCATAAAATAAAGCAAACCATATTTACAGCGCACAGTTACTCAGCTCCTTTGCAGCTAACTTCAGAAGGGGCTTGCTGGCTGTGAGGGCACCTACCTGAACTCCTTCAGAGGGTACTTTCTAGGCAGGTCAGTAGGGACAACAAATTATTCTTTTCCCTTTTCTTCTTTTTTTCCCCCTCTTTTTTGCAAAAGTTAAAGAGGTGAAAGTGCTGAAGAGAGAGGCAAAGAAAACAGATTCACCTAAAATACCAGCTTTACTCACTGTGGACCCAAATCAAGAACAACAAGAGGTAAACATTTTTTACTACTCATAGATGTTGTTCTGGCTCTACTTGGTGCTTGCATTTAGTTGTTATTGGAAAGTTCTGTAAAAATTAAAACTTTTATAATCCTTAAACTCTAGAAACAGGTTTGTTTTTATTTTATCATATATATATATATGTATTTTTTTCTTTGCTTTTTTAGGCAGGGTCTCACTGTGTACCTCTGAGTGACTGAAACTCACTATGTAGATGTGCTGTAGATATCTCAAACTCACAGAGATTTGCCTGCCTCTGCCTGTTCTGGGATTAAAGGTTTATAACATTATACCAAATTATTTATGTTCTAAATGTTAGTTTTTTGAAGTAGTAAACACCAGCTCTCGTTTGAACTTTTAATGATTAGAATACACAGCATTCAGGACAAATAGTAGCTATGTTATATTCATCATCCAACCTTGTTCAGGTGACACATGGCATGGACAAGTTGTGACTGGCTGCCCTGGCGTGTTTGCCTTTGGCTTTTCCCCTTCTGTTTTCCACTAGTTTACAGTCTTTGTTCCCCGAATGTTGTCCTGTTTTCACAAATATCTGCTTCAGCTCCAGCTCCCATCCTCCACAGCAATTCTTGGATTTTATTTGGAAATCTTTTAGTTGTCAACATCCATTTGAATGCTTTCTCTTAAGTGAAGGAGCCTGAACTGGCACTCACTGAGTCTCAGCATGCATGTGGCCTTGGATTCCTAGTGAGGTCATCGCTATGCATAATTTATCAATTTTATTATCTCCATTACAAATGAAATTGACTACATTTTAATTCATGATAAAGTTATTCCTATTTTATTAAAGAAAATTGAGTAAATTAAAAACCTGGAAGGCTGGGGAGGGACTGTGGCTCTGCTGGTAGTGAGCTGGCCTAGCATTCACCAGGCCCAGCTCCACAGGAACCAGGTGTGTTGACCATCTTCAGTGAGTTGGGGGCTCTCCAGGGCTATGAGCCTTTGTCTCAGAAAAACAAATGAATAAACCTTATAGGCATATATATATGTAAATATTTTTCTGAAGCCCTGTAAGAAGGCATTTTAATTGTGACATTTAGCTTTATTTTGACAGTCCCAGGACTATTTATGTATGTCACAATCTACTTTCAGAGCCAGCGCTGTTATTGAACAGGAAAACCATTAATGGCCATCTTCCAGTTTGTTATAAGTCACAAGATCCTTTAAGCTTGTGCATTTAAGGATGTACTCACACCCAGGAAGCCTGCATAGCATACCATTTGCAGAAAGGTTGACTAATTGGGTGCATTGGGGCGCCTGGGTTTGAAGAGAATTGTGATGTGCCACCAGTATTCATCCTGCTGTTTCAGAGAGGCCCAGAAACCAAAACCAATACACATGCATGGAAAAATGAATCAAACCAGTGCTCTCAGATATTTACATGATGTGGAATTCCTGAAAAGGCAACCTTGAAAAGAGAGTCACTGAAACCAGTACAGTTATTAGAAACACGAAGGAGCTGTCAGTGCTGCTCAGAGCTTCTCTGTGCACTGTCAGACACAGTGCAAGTGTGTAACTGAGGCTGAGGTGACGCTAGTACACACACAGTTTAGTGAGTTAATGTGAGAGTTAAGAAAATTTCTGAGCTGCTGAGATGACCCAGTGAGTAAAGACGCTTGTTGCCAAGACTGAAGACCTGAGGTCCAGCCCCAGCCCCGGAACTGACATCATAGAAAAAGAACCAGGCCCCACAAGTCGGCCCCTGACTTTGACATGAACATCATGACACACGCATTTGTGTACACACAAAATAAATATATGTAAAATTAAAAAAATTCCTTAGCCATGCATGGTTTCACATGCCTTTTATCCCAGTACTTGGGAGGCAAAGAACACTTGAGAGGCAGAGGCAGGTAGATCACTATGTGTTCAAGGACAGTCTGGTCTATACAGTGAGTTTCAGACCAGCCAGAACTTTAGAGTGAGACCCTATCTTAAAATCTTTTCTTCTAAATTTTCAGTCTGTGGTTGTTCTTTTTTATATGTATATAGTTTGAGAGAATATTGAAGCAGGGCATAGGAGCTAGGAGTGTCACTGCTAGTGCTCATCCAGCATGGGCTTGGTCTACAGAACCCTAAAACAAACAAATCAAAAGACAGGGAATAGAAGATTACATGTTCCAGTGTTGACTCTTCCATTGTCTTGGTTTTCTAATTACTTCACCAGATCCAAGTACTCTTTAGATGTGTATGAAACCCTTTTAGGAGGCTTAGCAGTACATTGGCATAATGTAGGTGCACACTGAGGGGGCTCTGGCCAGAAAGAACCCTATGTGGCTATGAACGGGTAGCCTGAGCAAGAGAGAAAAGAGCCCAGAGAGAGACCACTAGCAAGTGGTTCTGTTTGATGAGGTGGAGTCCTTTACCACCAGTCTCCCTGTGTCCTTACAAAGCAACCTCTAGAGCAGAGTATAGGTATTTTATCTCAGTGACTCACCACTTCCTGTTTGTTTTTAGAACACAAGATGCATCAGCTAAAAGGAGAGGAACCTGTTAGCTGCAGAATAGAAAATAGGGCAGATGAACATTCAGGGAGCCCCAGACTTGTGCGTGGTTAAAACAACCCTTTTTTGTTAATTTACATGCACAGAAGTGCTGACTAGCAATGAAGCCTGGATAGCTGGGTGTACTCTCCTATTTTTGCTTTTAAATTTATAATATTGTTCCTGTTTTGTTCATTTGAACATCAAGTTCACAAATGCCTGTTAACAGAACTACATCTCACATCAAGTCATGTGGTTTTATTTAATCATCAGTTATTTATGGCATGTTGATTAGTGCTTATTCCTAAGTTTTGTTCAGAGCTTTATAAGTATAGAAGGGAAAGTTACTAAATATACAACACAGAGTCCAGTGTAAATACATAACACAGAGTCCCAATGTGAAAATATAATATAGAGTCCCAATGTAAACATGTAATACAGAGTCCCAATATAAATAAGTAACACAGAGAGTCTCAGTGTAAATATATAGAGTTCCAATGTAAATATATAATACATGGTTTCAATGTAAAGGTGTAATACAGAATCCCAATATAATCTATAGTACAAAGTCCCAATGTAAATATGTAATACATAGAATTCCAATGTAAATATGTAATGCAGAGAGTTTCAGTATAAATGTATAATACAGAGAGTCTCAATGTAAATGTATAATACAGAGTCCCAATGTAAATATCTAATACAGAAGATCCCAGTGTAACTATGTAATAATAGAATCTCAATGTAAATATTAAGAGTCCCAATGTAAATATGTAATACAGAGAGTCCCAATGTAGATATATAATATAAAGTCCCAATGTAAATATGTAACACAGAGAATCCCTGTGTAACTATGAAATAATACAGAGTCCCATTGTAAATATGTAGTACAGAGAGTCCCAATGTAGATATATAATATAGAGTCCCAATGTAAATATGTAACACAGAGAATCTCAGTGTAAATATATAATACAGATGATCCCAGTATAAATATGTAATAATACAGAGTCCCAATGTAAATATGTCATACAGAGTTCCAGTATAAATGTATAATACAGAGAGTCCAGTCCCAGTGTAAATATATGAGTCCAGATGTAAATATGTAATACAGAGTCCCAATGTAAATATGTAATACAGAGTCCCAGTGTAAATGTATAATACAGAGAGTGCCAGTGTAAATATGTAATACAGAGAGTCCCAGTGTAAATATGTAATACAGAGAGAGGGTCCCAATTTCTAGGTGCCAAAGATTCTTGAGCAAGGAAGATAAGGGTTCCACGCTGGACATGCTGGCCAAACATTGAGTCCTATCCCGTAGATTGATTGAAAGAATGGGACTTAAACGGAGCAGCTCTTACCACCCAGTAGATCGCCTGTAGTGTAACATTAGTACAGCCATGGCTTTGACAGCAGATTTCTTATCCCTGATTCTTACTGGCTTGGTTTTTAATTTTAGGGTGGAGATGGCGATTGTGAGGGGAAGAATTTGAAGAGGAACAGATTTTTTTCCCGATAGTGTTTTGTCTTTTAAGTAATCTTAAAAATACAAGCTTGAAAACTCTTCCCTTTTTATTTTATACCCAACAGAATGTAACATAGGTTGCTGTTAAGGTAGCCATCCGTCCCATCTGCATCAGCATCATCTGCTTTTTTTTTTGTTAGCGGAATTTTAACCATTTTTCTCTTCTAAAAACTAGTATTTTGATGCTGTGATCTGGAATTATAACATCACCTTCCCTCTGACTGCTCCTTCCTTGCCATGATTACTGAGTGGGCAGCACAGCATCACATGATGCGCCCTACTTTCCCTGCTCTCTGCCTGCTGAGAGTCAGGCCTCCAAGCAGTTGTCTCCTAGAAAGTGCTAGCTTCTTCAAGTGAATGCTCGATGAACCTCCTGTCTGTTAGTAACCATCCATTGCCATCACATGACAAAAGACATTCTGTTGGTCAGCAGTGAAGCATTTATAATACTTATGTAACATTTACAGTGATATGATGTTCTAGGGTTAAATTCCTGTAAATCAATCAATTGCCTGCATTCTCCCAGTTCCCTAAACTGATAGTGCCTTCCATTTAGCTGGAAGAATTTTCCTAAAGAAACTATGCACAACCTGGAAAAGGTTTACTTTCTCTGCTGGGCTGTTTTCTGTTGCTGAATAATACAGACTTGGTAGTTAACATGAAAAAAAATAGAGATTTAGCTCGTGGTTCTGGAGGCTAGAAGTCCACTGCCACAGGCTGACTTCTTTCGGCGTCTGAGAGGGCCTTGCTACAGTCAAGCATGGTGGAGGTCACCACGTAGAGAGGCAGAGCAAGCCACTAATACATGGAGGTACCAGTTCATGACCTCATCTATTCTGAGTTACCTCCTAACGGCCCCAGCTGCCTAAGGCCATTGACATATTAGCTTCGGGTTAAGTTTATAGCACATTAACTCCTTGTCCCGTGCCCCCCCCCCGCTCTTTGGGATGCTGAGAAATGAATTCAGGATGCACACATGAGAGGCAAGCTCTCTACCCCTGAGCTGGAATATGGACCTTTTGTTGTTTTGTTTTAAGACAGTTTCTTATTAAATACAGCCTCAGCTGATCTAGTACTCTATATGTAGCCCAGGTTAGTCTCAGACTTGGAACAATCCTCCTGCCTTCATCTCCTGAATGCTCAGAGTGTAGCCATGTTCCACACATGAACTTTTGAAAGGTATATTTAAACCAAAGTACTACCAAAATTCTACATTGTTTTCACTCTGTAAAAATTATGAGATTGTCTTAGTTGGCATTTTACCAAGCGTCTAATCTAGTTTTCTAGTTATTAAATAAACATGAAAAGGAAAACTTACTTTTCTTTTTTTTTTGAGGCAGCGTTTCTCTGTGTAGCTCTGACTGTCCTGGAAATCCCTCTGTAGACCAGGCTGCCTGCCTGCCTCTGCTTTCTGAGTGCTGGGATTAAAGGCACATGCCACCACACCGAGCAAGAAAACACAATTTATTTAGTATACTGCTGTGCTGTGTTTTTAATTTAGGAAAGTCTTTTAATCTATTTATCTGTTTGTGTGTCTATCTGTCCATCTACCCATCCATCTATCCATCTATTTTGGTTTTTCAAGACGGGATTTCTGTGGTGTAGCCCTAGCTGGCCTCAAACTCTCTCTGTAGACCAGGCTGACCTCAAACTCACAGAGATCCACCTGCCTCTGCCTTCTGAGTGCTGGGATCAAAGGCTTGGCTTGCACCACCACCTCCCAGCCAGGGAATTATTTCTACTGTATTATTTTTATTCCTCGAGAATTTCACACAGTGTGTTTTGATCATACTCACTCAATGTTCATTTACATAACTCCTCCCAGATCCACCCCACCTTCCTATCCCACTCCCAGTTTCATGTCAAATACTTACTTTATTTTCAATAATCTATCAGGTTCAATTTGTGCTGCCTGTGTTCTCCTGGGTTATAGGGTCATCCACTGGAGAATGAA
Organism: Ellobius talpinus; assembly: GCA_001685095.1. NCBI lineage: Eukaryota > Metazoa > Chordata > Mammalia > Rodentia > Cricetidae > Ellobius > Ellobius talpinus. Next base: position 13,167 of record LOJH01040364.1, read on the forward strand.
CAACTCACCAGGGGCCACACCCTTAAAGAAAACTGACTCCTTTTCCCCCAGAAGCCTCCAGTTGTCCAAAGCTACACAGTTGGGGTAAGGACTTGGGATCCCCTTAGCCTCCATGCTAGAATGACTGGCTTGATCCTGTACAGGAATCCATACCTGCTCGAGATCTTGAGAGCAGAGATTCTGACATGTCTAGAAGATACTGTTTCTCTCCAGGCCTTCCTGACCTCTGGCTCCTGCAGTCTTTCTACCCCTTCTTTCATAATGTTCTCTGAGCCCTGCGAGAGGCTGGGTGATACAGATGTCTCATTTGTGGCTGAGCACTCCACTGACATTTATTCTCTGCTGTGGGTTTCTGCATCAGCCTCCATCCACTGCACAAAGCAACTTCTCAGATGACTTCTGAGAGCCACACTAATCTATGGGTATAAAGACACGAATTTAGAGGGCAGTTTGATACTATGTCCATTTAGGAGAATAATAGTAGGACCAACCTGGGGTCTATGAACTCCCCAGTTGTGGATTCTTAGCACATTTGCAGCACCAGGTACACATTTCCTCCTTTGCAGGCCTTCTGTGCGATCAGAAGGCAGTTGCTGTTTATCCCCATAACATCCATGCTGCTGTTGCACTCACTGGCTTATCTTACCATGCCAGTCTTTATTGTAGTACACTGGCTTCATACCTAGGTGAGACTGCTGATGACTTTTTCCCTCAGCAGCCTACATAACACCTTCTAGTTCTGTGGTAACTAGCCAGCTTGGAAGAATATTCCTTGGAAAGTCCCAGCTTGATTTTTCCATGGCCTGGGACAAAAGTGTGTGATGTCTTTAGCAAATTAGGAGCTTATCATTAAGTTCTAATGTGCAACTAAGAACAATGGCAATAGCTTGTATGGTTTTGGAAGTCTTAGAAAAGTTTTAATTCTCAGGGATAGAGATGTAGTGCAGTTGAGTGAGTGCTTGCCTGGCATGTATGAAACCCTGGGTCCAGGTGACACACATCAGGCCCTATCTAAAAAACATACCTCTCACTCTGTAAAAGATTGGATGATATCTTAGTAATTAAGAGCATTTGCTGTTTTTGCAAAAAATCTGGGTTTGGTTCCTACCACCTACACAGAGACTCACAATTGCCTGTTTCAAATCTGACCCCTTCTTCTGGCCTGCATCAATGCATAGGCATAGGAACACACTATATCAGTGCATAGACATAGGAGCACACTGCATCAGTGCACAGACATAGGAGCACACTGCATCAGTGCATAGATGTAGGAGCACACTGCATCAGTGCACAGACGTAGGAACACACTGCATCAGTGCACAGACGTAGGAGTACACTGCATCAGTGCACAGACGTAGGAGCACACTGCATCAGTGTACAGACGTAGCAGCACTCTGCATCAGTGCATAGATGTAGGAGCACACTGCATCAGTGCACAGACATAGGAGCACACTGCATCAGTGCACANAGCACACTGCTTCAGTGTACCAACATAGAAACACACTGCATCAATGCACAGACATAGGAGCACACTGCATCAGTGGACAGACATAGGAACACACTATCAGTGCACGGACATAGGAGCACACTGCATCAGTGTACCAACATAGAAACATACTGCATCAGTGCACAGACATGGGAGCACACTGCATCAGTGCACAGACATAGGAACACACTATATCAGTGCACAGACATAGGAGCACACTGCA
>LOJH01040365.1:4213-14632 GCA_001685095.1 Ellobius talpinus
TATCTATCTATCTATCTATCTATCTATCTATCTATCATCTATCTATCTTTCTTTATCATCATCTATCTTCATCATTATCTTAATCTCCCTCTCTCTCTGAGATAGTGATTCATTCTACAAGTTCTGTTATTCTAGAGAAACTTGATTAATACATGAGAAACAAAGTAAGGTGCTAAAAATCAAAAAGTTAGTAAAACAAAGAGATTTTTAAAATTATTCAAACACCAAGCCTTAAGACATTTGTTAAAGGAAAAAATAAGATCAAATTTTGAAGAAACTTAATTTTCATGAGCTTTCAACTGTAAGATTATATATATACATATATATATATATACATATATATTTATAGCCTTCCCAATTTTCTTAGTTAGGATTTCCACTGCTGTGATAAAATACCATGACCACAAAGCAACTGGGGAGGGAAGGTTTTATTTGGCTTGTATTTCTACATTACAGTTTATCATCAAAAGAAGTCAGGGAAGGAACTGAAACAGGGCAGGGACCTGGAGTTAGGAGCTTTTGCAGGGGCCTTAAAGGGATGCTGTTCACTGACTTGGCACCCCTCCCATCATTTGCTTGGTGAGCTTTCTTATGGAAACCAGGATCACTAGCACAGGGATGGGACCACACACAATGCCCTGAGTCCTACTCCATCAATCAGTGATTAAAAGATGCCTTACACCTGGATCTCATGGAAGTATTTTTCCACTGAGGCTCCCTCTTTTCAAACCATTCTAGCCTGCGTCAAGTTGACAAAATATATATCACACCAATGTCTATTTAGTACAAATGCTACATCAACTTGAATTGGTTCACAAAGACAATTTTTTTGATATTAATGAGTTTTTTCCAAAATAACTTCCATATTCTAAAAGCGTATTTCAAGTCCCACACTTAGCATTCTAAACTTGGAACTCTTTGTAGGTTTCAGATTCTATAGCAAACTAAAAGCTAACCTTACTTTATCTAACCTATTATTTGTCTATGAATTTGCCATCCAAATAATATGTAAAATGCCAATATCCTTACATATTTTATCTAGTTCTTTTATTATCTTCTGAGAAATAATCTCACCCATCCAACACTGCCTTAGTTTCACATGTGGCATCTCCACTATCAAAAACTCTATTTTATGTATTCTACTCCTTATATTGACTGCTCTATTAGCTTCTCTTCTAATTTGGCTTCTATTACTATGATAAATAGCTTGACAAAAAGTAGCTTATGTACAAGAAGGCTTATTTAACTTACAAGGTCAAGGAAAGTTAAGGCGGCAACCTTAAAGTAGAAACTGAAGTTGAGGACACAGAAGAACACTACCACATGGTTTGCTACTCCTGGCTTACTCATTTTATACATCCAATACCATCTGCCCAAAGTGTTAGTGATCTGACACCCCCCACGTCATTCACTAAAAAAATTCTCCACAGACTTGCCTACTGGCCGATGTGTTGGATGCCATTTTCTCAATTGAGATTCTTTCTTCCCAGATTACCCCAGCTTGTGTCAAATTGACAAAATCCAAATAGCACAGTTTCCCGTGTGATTTTGGTTGGAAGAATGTTTCCAGTTTGTTTTCTTATGACTAAAGTTTTATCACAATGTCTGGAACATGACAGACACTAAATAATACACATATTACTTTTCTATAAATATAACCAGAATCTCTTCAATTGTTCTCTTTTTACTAGTTAAGGTATCTGTTGCTATGATGAAACACCATGATCAAAAGTAAATTGGGGAGGAAAGAGTTTATTTTTCTCAGAGTTCTATATAACCATTTGTTATTAAAAGTACTGGGCAGAAACTCACCCAGGGCAGGAACCTGGAGGCAGGATCTGAGACAGAGGCTATGGAGGGATGCTGCTTTCTAGATTGCTCCCCATGGCTTTCTCAGCCTAAATTTTTATAAAACCCAGGATCACCCTCCAAAAGATATCATCACCCACAATGGACTTATCCCTCTCCCATAAATCACTAATTATGTAAATGACTTACAAGATTGCCTGCAGCCATATCTAATGGAGGAATTTCCTTAATTAAGGTTCCCTCCTTTCAAATGACTTTACCTTGCATAAAGTTGAAATAAAACTATCTGGCACAGTAGGATCACAGAAAGCAAGGATTTTGGTTTTAGTCTTTCCTTTCAGTCTATCCTTAGACCACTACCCGGCTTTACTCGCTTGATGAATTATTGATAGATTCAATTACTATTTATGTTTTATAAAACATTGGATATGAATTCATAAAACTAAAATTTTGAGTAGGTTAACCAAAATGAATTTAAGAAACTTTAGAGCTTAAGCTAAAAGTGCAAGCTACCTACTTTCAAAAACCTTCCTGTTGCCAGCAAAATATATGCAGTGCTGCTCTTTAATGCTCCCTAAAATACCTTATGTTCTGGAGGTTACTTTTGAATAATTAAAGTATACATGAATAAGCAAAGTTTTCACTCAAAATCAGATTGCCAAAATCCCCTAGTGAGTGCACTTATGGATGCTCTTGGCTATGGTCCAAATGCAAAATATCAGTGTTATTAAATGTATTTGTTGGTATTTAATCTGCTAATTATCATTTAACATCCTCGACATTTTAAGGGTTCTTTCCATTCATTGATGCTAGATTGTACTAGATTTCCCTTCCTTCTAAAAAAAGTCCTTCCTTCTAAAAAGTTATGTAAGCTTATTACATCAGATTGAATAAACATGCTCATCTAGATAGAATAACTTTTTCTGGGATGACAACCTGTGATACTTAAACAATACATGGTTCAAGAATGCCTGGAGCACGAAGTCACTCACTCTCTCTTTAGGATGTACTCTTTGGGTGAATGCAGTCAGGATGACAGCTTCAGTGTCTCAGAGAGTGATTGATTAGTACAAGTGCTGCCTCTTAGTTCAAGCTCTCATCTACAGACCAGTGAAGTAGAAAGACTCCTTGCAGAAATCAAACTCTGATATCTCAATTTTCTTCAATTATAGCCGGTGCCACATATGTTCTCAAGAAGTCTGTAGACTCCTCAAATTAAAAAAGATTTCAAACTTTAGAAATACAACATGCTTAATAAAATACTGACAGGAAGATAGAAATCAATCGCAAATATAAGGTACTTCTTCGATTCTGATTGAAATAAAAGTTAGAAATATAAGGCACCTAGGGTAACTTGGAAGCTGAATAGATTTCTCCCTCTTTTTACATAGCCACAGTATTGGATATACAAATGAATGATATGAAATCTAGAATTGTCTTCAAACTTAGCCAGTAGTGGGATGTGAAGATAAGGGTCAGTGAAAATGGTTGAGACTGATAATAAGATGCAGTTACTGGAGCTCTGCAGAGGTTTATCGGGCTCATTGAAGAGTTATTTTTTGTATATACTTTGCTGTATAATAATAATAATAATAATAATAATAATAATAATAATAATAATAAAATCAGGAGCATAATAAATGTATCACATATTGAAGAGAACTAATGAGAAAAATATTACTTCATTGTAAAGGTATATTGTTATAAATAGAAAAATATTCAGTAAAACACAGATCTTTCTCAATTTCTGAGGCAGGTACATGGAGGCTACACACACACACATACATATATATGTGCTATATTTTTGAAGTTAAATTTTTACTGTGTGTATGTGTGTAGGTACATGAGTGTTATGATTCTTGTGTGGACATCAGAGGACAATTTGTCTGGACTTATTCTGTCCTTTCACGTCATGCTCTGGAGACAAAATTCAGATCCCCAGACTCTACGTCAAGAGCCTTTGCCTATCAGTCTGACACAGTCAGTAATTTTATATTTCTTTTCTCATTTTATCTACTTGACTTACTCTTTCAGTAAAAGGCTTGGTCCCCTTTCCACAATACAGAAGGACATGCATACCATTACACTTTTCAATATTAGTTAACTAGAAATAATAAAACAAAATGGAAATTTCTATCTGCAAAAATCAGAGAATAAAAATGAAAATTTAAGGCACTGTCATTTAGCAGAAGAAAATTTGGGAAGGCTTTTATTTTAGCAAACAATCCAAAACCTGAAAGCAAAAAGCAAAAACCAGAACAAATGTATAAATTGTATCTGGCAAAAAAAGGAATTTGATTAGCAAGAGAATTTCAGTAAGGCATCTAGAGATGATGAAACTATAAAAGGATGAATTGAAGAAGTGTATTTAATGTTTTTTATGCACCAGATGCCAATGCAATGGTCAAATCCAACACACCAAACGAACTGTTATATTTTCATGAAGCTATGTTAAATAATTAAGCTTATAAAGTTTTTGTCTTACAAGAAAGGGGTGCAGATATTTAAATTATAGAGGCTTCACTGGCAGCAGATGGGAGCTGGTACAGAGACCCACAGCCAGGTATTGTTCACAGAGAGAGTCTAAATTAAAGGTCTCCATCAGATGGCTCCCCTCTGAGATAGGGAACTAACCCCTAGGAAGACTGGTAGGAAATACTGTAGGAGTCAGAGGGGAAGGAAGCCACAAGGAGAATATGGCTCATAGAACCAGCTATGCAAGACTCCCTTGTGCTCACAGAGACTGAAATGGCAGCATGGGTCCTGCATGGGTCTAAACTAGGTGAGTGGTTCTTATGGCTGTTAGCGTGATGTGTTTCTGAGGCCCCTAATAGTTGTACCAGGTGTGTCTCTATTTTTTGTCTGCATGTGAGACTCTTTTCCTTCTATTGGGTGGTCTTGTGGAGCATATATAGGAAGTCTTTTGTCCTGTCTTATTGTGTCCTGTTTTGTCCTGTTTGGCCGTCATCTCTAGGAGACTTGCACTTTTCTGAAGAAGAAGCAGAAGGAGACTGGATTGTGGCAGAGGGGAGGGGAGGAATGGAGAGAAGGAAAATTGTGGCTTGGATGTCTTGTATGAAAGAAGAATCTATTTTATATAAAATATTGAAATACTTTGGGAAGTGGTAGTTCCACTAAATAAATTTACATTTAATTTGAATTCTTTAAAATACATTTTAAATTTCATTGGTGCCAATTATGAAGTATTGGCAAATTGCTAGCATACTTGGAGAATTTATCTAAAAATTTAAAACTTGTATCATTGAATAAAATAGCTAGTAATCCTCAATAAAATATTATTTGCATTTAAATTTTTAGCACCATGAAAATACTTCCAGGAACTACTTTTTTCTTTTATCATATTATCTATATATTATCTTATATTATACTTTTATATTCAACCAAAACTGCTGCCTTGCTATGAGTGAGTTATATGCACTACAATGGCTAGTCTTGGTTGTGTACTTGACTATATATGGAATCGATTATAATCTAAGAAACTGGGCACACCTATGAGAAATTTTTCTTGATAGGATGGTTAGTGTTGGAAGATCTACCCTAAATACAGATCATTTGAGGCCAAAGATCTAACCTAAACCTAAGCCACACTTTCTGGTGACAGGAGCATATAAAGGGCACTGAAGAAGGAAGCTGTTGTTCTTGCCTGCTTGCCTTCACTCTTGCTGTTCATTTGTCATGCTTCTGAGACAATCCTTCACTGGGAGCAGAACCTGCTTCTTTGAGACTCCAACACAGATGCAAGACCAGCAGAGACATCCAGCCTTGTGGATAGAAAAATCACCAGATTCTTGATCTTTATGTCAGGACACAGTTATTATGGGACTAGTCAGGCCACAGCTTGAAAACCACTCTACTAAATCTCCTTTTAATATATATTCATTTTGACACTTCTGTTCCTCGAGAAACCACTGGTTTAGTTTATATTTTATACTACAGATGTCTTGGCTGAAGTCTGAAGGACTTAATTGGTTGTTGATTCAGCTGTTGACTACCATTAAAAATAAAATGTTTAGGGACCCTGAATACACCATTTTCAATGTCTTTCCTAGGATATTTTTATTCATTCAGTCACAGTGTTCAGTTAGGGATTAACTGACATGTCTTTACAAGCAGTTATGAACAGTGATATATATTAGGATTATTTGAAAGAAAACAGACCCCGTAGGGAGTGTCACTATTAAGAGGTATGGCTTTGTTGGAGTAGGCATGGCTTTGGTGGAGGAGGTGTGTTGCTGTGGAGAAGGACTTTGAGGTCACCTATGCTCAAGCCATGCCCAGTGAGACAGTTCGCTTCCAGTTGCCTGTGGGTTGAGATGTAGAACTCTCAGCTCCAACATCATGACTGCCTGTATGCAGCTATGTCCTGCCATGATGGTAATGGACTAAACTTCTGAAACTATAAGGTAGCCCCATTTAAATGTTTTCTTTTATAAGAGTTGTGGCTATGGTATTTCATCACAGCAATAGAAACACAAATGAAGACACATTATATACTATTAGATGTTTTATAATTCATGTATGTTTTATATAACATGTAATACAAAAAAATCATAAAATATATGACATTTCTGTATCAGCAATTGTTACATATATGTGTGTGTATGTATGTATATAAAATCTCACCATGAACTTTCTTAATCTACTGCCAATGCTGCTAAAAATAATACTCTTCTGATTTTAATGCCCCAATCAAAGACTATAGGGAAGGGTTAATTTACCATATTTTATGTAGTTACAGAAATATGTAACCATGTTTATGATTAAATTTAGAGATTTTCATTTCTCACAGAAAAATCCCAGACAATTCACAGTTTGACAACCCCTCAGGTTTAGATTTCCAGATTTTCTCGTGAGGGTGAAACTATGAAACCTTTAAAACCCTACTTCTCATATATAATATAACATAGAGCATACATTGGTTTGTCATTGTTGACAGTTGGCTAACATTAACCTGAACCGAGATTCCACATTTTGTCAATCCACTCATTGAGTTTTGGTTGTTTCTTGTTTGGACATACTATGAATAATTCTGATGAAACTTTGGTGAACAATTTTTGGAGAATTTGAGTTTTCTTGGTTAGAAGACTAGAAATAAGCCTGCTCAGACACTATAGTGTTCCATTTTTAGCATTTTAAGAAACCGATAAGTTATCTTTTTTGTTGTTTTGTTTATTTATTTATTTTAAATTTACTTATCAAAATTGTTTTCCAAAATGGCTGCCTTTTTTAAATAGTTCCCCTTAGCAAAGAATGAGTTCTTTCCAAACATTTGTCAATTTGTGAAAGATATTTCATTTTCCCTTAGGTTGTTATTTCCATTGTGATAGGGTTGTGGTATATTCACTTGCATATTGATAATCTTTTCCTTTGTATCAGATCAGTGCTGTCTGGAAAATTTTCCAGTTTCTGGTATTTTTTTTCTGATTTCTTATTAAGCAGAGAAAATGCTCTTAATGTTAATGGGATCCATTATGGGGTTAGGGAGAAACTTGGTGCTTGGGAAATTCCCAAGAATCCATAAAGGATGACCACAGCTAAGACTCCTAGCAATAGTGGAGAGGATGTCTGAACTGGCTTTCTCCGGTAATCAGATTGTTGGCTAACCTAATTGTCATCATAGAACCTTCATCCAATGGAAGCAGGTACAGAGAACCACAGTTAAGCACTAGGCAGAGTTCCTAGAGTATAGTCGAAGAGAGGGGGGAGGGATTAAATGAGCAAGGAGGGTTTCAAAATCAGCTGACCCGAGTTAGAGCTAGTGGGAACTCATGGCCTCTGGATTGGCAGCTGGGGAGCTTACATGGGGCCAAACTAGGTGACAGTTGTGTGGCTTGGTCTGTTTGTGGGGCCCCTGATAGTGGGAGAAGGATTCATCCTGGTGCATGCACTGACTTTATGGAACCCATTCCCTATGGTGGGATACCTTGCTCAGTCTGAATGTAGGAAGGAAGATCTTGATTCCTGAAATCCTGTTGAAGCTATTTTTTTTTGCAAATAACGTGTTTTTATTAGTCAATCACCTAGGGTTTCTTTATGCAGTATCGTCTCAGGTAATGTTGCCTTTTTCTTTCTAACATGAACATCATTTGTTGAATTTTCCATATTAAATTGTTGTAACTGGAGCCTAAAGTATAGACTGAAGACAAGCAGGAAGAGTGCTGTGTTATCTTTCCTGTCCTTAGGGAAAGATATCTTTCACTGTTAAGGAACACATCACCCCCACGTTTTGACTGATGGCCTTTACCTCCATGTAAAAGGTCATTTCTATTTACAGTTTGTGAAGCATTTTTATAAGACAATTATATGAAATTTCAGCATACCTTTTCCTGTCTATGTTAACATTATCAGATCTTTTTGATTTATTAATATTTTGAATAATATGTGAGTGATACAGCAGCATTGTCTACCTGAGGTACAGTATTTTGGTAATGTTATAATTTTTAACATGTTATGAAACTTAATTTAGAATAATGTTTCAGAATTTCCATTAGTTTTATTTAATTATTATTATTATTATTATTACTTTTTGCTTAATTATGTCCTCAACTTGATGAGTTCTTTTCTCCCCTCCCCACAGTGGTAAAGATCCAAGTGAGTGTCTTGCATTTGCTGGTCATGCACTTATCCTAGTCACATTTTCATCATTTATTCCTTTATTTTCCTCATATATATATATTCTTTTTATGACTATTTTTATTGATTCCTCATGGATTTCATATTGTGGCATTCCAATCCATTTCATGTCCCCATCCCTCCATATCTGCCCCCTCTGCCCTTGCAACCTCCTCCTCAAAATAAAGTTCTCCTAAGTGCTGCAGCTGGTGAGGGGCAGGACCAGCTCTCTTACCCTCATGACCTCAGGGTCAGCTCTCCCACCCACCGCAGGTGGTAATAGGGAGGGTATGGAGGAATGCGTCTTTGTGTTGTCCACTCCATCATATGGCAGATGAAGGGTGTGACCATATCTCTCATGCATGTTTGTGGGGCCAGATTACCTGCACCCATATTAACAGGGTAAGCTCTAGTGTGCTGCCCAGGTGAAATACAATTTGCCAACTCTGTGCAACCCTATCCTCTCTGACTTTGATAGTAGCTGAAGCCATGGGCATCAACATACTGAGGCTGTGGCATGGCCATGTACCCAGACATGGTTCTTGGCAGCATTCTAGTCTCCAATGACAGTATGGCCCTGGGTGGCAGTGTAGCTGCTCAGATCTGAATGGTCCTGACAGAAGCAAACAGACATAACCCTCAAAGAGCAACATGGCTTCTGGTGTCAGTCTAGCCTACTTACCTTTACATGGCCCTCAGTGGCAACAGGAGCTACTGACATCAACATAGAGTCTGGCTACATCAGGGCCACAGACCCAGACATAGCCCTGGGCAGCAGTCCATAGGCTTGGGAGGCAGGACAGGCCTCTTAGAATGGCATGGCCTATGTCGGGGCACATCCCTCAGACACTAACAAGGCTGCAGGTGGTGGCCCAACCTCTGGTCCTCCACAGGGCACCCGGTGTTAACAAGAGCCAGGATATCAACACATAGCATCACGGCTGCTTCAGGACCATGGACAAAAACATGGCCTTAGTGGCAGATCATGCCAAGACATCACCATGGCTCCACGTGGCAAGCAGGTCATCCACATCAGCTGGTTCCTCATTGTCCCCTACTCTTCAGATCTGCCTCTCTTCTCAGTACATGAACCTTTATGCCCCCTCTATGCATTTTTACTAACATATACTCACTAACCATAAAGGTGGGCTCATGGTTGACCTTTAACAAACCAGGGCAAGTATCCTGGGGCAGAGCTTAGCTGTCCTCCAGGAGCCTGGCCCTCACAGCACCTGACAGCTGGGGCTTGATCCATCTTGTTAGTTTGAACTGTAATATTTTTTCAGACATTTTTGCTTTTAGACTTATTGTTTGACTCAACTCAAAAGAGCTTATACCTCATAAACATTTATCTGGATCACTTTACCACCTCTTTATCAATTTCATACATTTTACCTTTTGGATACATTGTGTGTTATTGCTACTCTGATTCCTACTCTACATCTGCCCATATTCCAATGGTGATTTTGGTTCAAATGAATATTCAGATGGTTATTTGGCAATAAACAGTGGGTTTGGGGATTACCCTCAACATCAATTCTGCAGCTGCATTTCCTCTTGTCTACTTTGAGAAGTCTCTTATGACCTGTGTAATTAATGGTTTACCAGTGTGGTCCTTAGTCACTATTAACTTGGAGAAAGTAACAAGAAAAGAGATTCGTTGTCTACCAAATGGAGCATGGATGAGCGAAATAAAGCATAATTTATGCTGTGTACTTCAGGGCATACGTGATACACTTATAAAGTTATTAGGCATGAAACTGTGGACCTGTAATATTTTTGTTCTTTTATGCTGACTTTCTATTGTGAGTAAATTTTGTAATGTTTGTCATTATTTATTTATTTTATAATAAGATTACTTAAAATTATATACTGGAACACTTCACACTGAAAGAAAAAGTTCCATACATAAAAATGTGTTTATCTTTGGGTTCACCTTCTTATTTAGCTTCTCTATGATCATGAATTATAGGCTCA
>LOJH01040366.1:0-11075 GCA_001685095.1 Ellobius talpinus
TAAAGTTAAAACCTTCCTTTTTATTTAATCAGAAAAGGGGAAATGGTGTGGGAAGTCCTTCTATGTTTGCTTTTATTGGTTAATGAATAAAGGTGTTTTGGCCAGTGGCTTAGCAGAATAGAGCTAGGTAGGAAAATTAAACTGAATGCTGGGAGAAAGAAGGCAGAGTCAAGGAGAAGTCATGTAGCCACAGCTGGGGACAGATGTGCCGGAACCTTGCTGGTTAGCCACAGCCACGTGGCAATGCACAGATTAATGGAGATGGGTTAGTCTGGGATATAAGAGCAAGCTAGAAATATGCTTAAGTTATTGGCCAAACAGTATAACAAATAATATGGTTTCTGAGTGATTATTTCCAAGGGGCCTCCTCCAACAACAGACAACTACCCAGTTTGTCAGAGCCAATCAGTAGAAGCCTGGCCAAACTGGGGTCAAGAAAGCTTATTCTGACCTGGCATGATGTATGCCTTTAATCTCAGTACTTGGGAAGCAGAGGATTGTGGATCTCTTTGAGTTACAGGCCAGCCTGACCTACACTGTGATTTCCAGGCCAACCAGGGCTATAAAGGAGACCCTGACTCAACAACAAAAGGCTTAGTCTGCATCCCAGTATCCAGCAGAGCACAACAGATGCCTATAAGCAGTGTGCCACCAGCCAGTCTCTATGAACTTCAACAGAACTCAAGGAAACAATCCTGGTCATTCGTTTAATTTAAAAAGACATTACCAAGAAGTTATCAAGAAAGTTAAATTTGGGTCTGGAGGTGTTGGCAGAGTACCTGCCTAGCATTCATGAATCCCTAAACTGGATCCCCAGGCACGATATTTCACACCTGTAATCTTAGCATCCAGGAGGTAGAGGATCAAAAGTTCAGGGTTTCCCTTGGCTGTACAGCAAGTTCAATGTTAACCTGGGCTGCATGAAATTCTGTCTCAGGAAGGAAGGTCAATGAAGAGGGCAGGGTAAAATGGCTCAGTGGATGAAAACATTTGACTTTCAAGCCTCAGTTCAATCCCTGAAAACAAAGTAAAAAGGTAGGAAAACTGACTCCACAGGGTTGTCTTCTGACTTCCATGCACACAGTGACATGGAGACATGCACCCCATCATGCATATACACATACTAATAATAAAATATGATCATAAAAGACACAAAAAATGTTAAATTATAAACCTGGAATTTCACATATGTCTATAATCCCTGCACTTGGAAGTCAAAACAGAAGGATCCTGAGTTTCAAACCAAACTGGACTGCACAGCAAGCTGCCTTCAGTTTACCAGTTTTCATCCTTTAATAGTTGAACATTAAGAACAAGACACACCCTTATTGGGAGACAAGCTTCTCACACAACTTTGTGAGGAGCACATACATAACTTCTCAGTATATGGCCACCAGCCACCAGCAACCCATCCTGGCTGCTTGACTCACACAGCTCCTGACTCTACATCCTGATTCCAAGAAGGGGCCAGAGTTGGTCTGACTAGTCACAGGAAACCAGCATCCCCCATCACCAGACAGCCCACTAGCAAAACCCAGCTTTCCATCCCCAGCCTACATATGAAGGCAGTGAGGGGGTGTTCTGCCTCATTAGGGTACCCCTACACATCCAGGCCAGAGTCCTGCAGTGGTTTATCCTTATGTGGGGCCAGGTGCTGAGACCCAGGAGGTAAGGACCATTTCACAAAGAATGGGCTTGCCCACCAGCTGACTTCAGTAATGACAACAACAGGAAGCACTTCCTATGTCCATGTAGACTCAGCCCAGAGCTGAGAGCTGCCGTCCCCTAGGTCTAGGACAGGGCAAAGCTGTGAGCTAGCTGTGTGATGAAAACACATGCAGGGAAAAAAATGCTTTAAGAAGTGATGATCCCAAGGTCAAATGGTCTGCCTTTTTGTCTGTCTGGTTTTCCTCCTCTCGCCTCTTGCTCTTCTGTTTACACTGAATGCTGCCTTCAACTGCAATTCCCAGAAATGCTGTTTTAAGTTATTTTTGGTTAGGTTAATTTGTTCACGTGACCCACAGTTCAACACAGACACTCTCTGACTCACTTTCAGCATAGCCCCAGTGGATCTGATGTCCACATGTTGCCCTCCCATCCTGTGCAAAGCCTATAGGCTAAGCCAAGGCACTCTATTGCCCAGCTCCTTCCTGTGAGTTCAAATCCTGTGAGTTCAAATAAAGTACCTTTATTTCCAAGGAAAGGTCACAGGTTTTCTCTTCCAACTATTCTTTCAACATCATGGTCAACATTTCCAAGACCATCAGGGCCTATGGCTCAGCCCACAAGGACTCAGGTGGGCATCACCATCTCATTTATCTGACCCTACTTCTCACCCTGGCCCAGTGGACACAAAGTCCCTTCTGTAAGACCTTGGGCTCTGTTCTCCTTTTCCATATGGCTCCCTTAGTATCTCTCACCTCTATACAGCTGCATTGCCAGCATTCAGCAAGGCATGGTTTTGTTTTGCATTTTGTTTGTTTGTTTCTTCTTTTCCTTTTGGGCTGGTCTATTCATGGAAGGATCCTCTGCAACATACAACAATGCCTTCCATCTAGAAGCACTTGGTATCTGTTAGACATTCAGTTACAGCACCAAGTTCCAAAGGCCCCAGTGGCACTAATTTCCAGGTGATTCTCTGTACTCCCATCTTGCCTAGCTGTCATCACTAGGGTCTCAGCAGCTCTGCTTGGGCACCAACAAGCAGTGGCTGCAGGCAGATCTGATGTTCAGCACCTGCTGGAACACAAGACATACTCCTCTCTGAGCTCTAGTGTTGCTGCCTGCTCAGAAGTACCTTGCTGGAGTGGAGTTTAGGCCACTGGCCCCAAGCAGCATACCCCTGGCTCTTGAGGTATATCTGCTAGGCATGTAGAGATGAACTTGTACATCCAGACCTAAGTAAAGACCTGTACATCCAGCCTGGTGGCATAGGCATGTAATCTCAGATAACCAGGAGACTATAACAAGAGAATGGAAGGTTCAGGGCCAGTCCAAGCTAGAGACCAAATTCAAGGTCAGCCTGAGTAATCAGTGATGGCCTTTCTCAAAAAGTGAAAAGGGGGTAGAGTGTCCTCAGCTCACTCAAGAATCTCACCTGGAATATGCAAGGCCCTAGACTGGATTCCCCAGGGTCAAGTAAAACAAAATAAAACAAGCACTTCCAAATCATGGTACATTGTATTCTAACTTGGGTCCATGGTGAACCTCAAGATTCTTCATTCCTGACTACCACGACATTTCAAAATAAAGGAGTATTCCTGGGTCAGACCAAAGGCTAGGTAACTCCTACAAGAAGGGACATTAGCATTAGAATTCCAGTGTCATGTGGATAATCAGACCAGATGGACTTGTATCTTCCAGGGAAGTAAGTCATGGGGGTATTGTGGCTTGATGGCTGATGTCGGTCCTATCATGATAGCTAAAAACTGTTCCTCAAAATAAATAAATAAATAGATAGATAAATAGATAAATAAATAAAAAACCTGTTCCTCAAACATAGACAATTTTTAAAAAAGGTTTTCCTTAGACTGTAATATCCTATGAAAAAGCTTACATTTATAGGCTCTGTAGATGGAAGTTTCTGTCCTGCCGGGTCCCGCAGTCGTTCAGTCCAAAAGAAACACACAGAGGCTTAAATTAATTATAACCTGTTTGGCATATTGTTCAGGCTTGTTACTAACTACCTCTTACAATTTAAATTAACCCATAATTCTTGTCTATGTTTAGGCACATGGCTTGGTACCTTTTCTCAGTAAGGCATTCTCATCTTACTTCTGCTGTATCTGGCTTGCGACTGCGTCTCTATCTTTCCTCTTCCCAGAATTCTCTTAGTCTGATTGTCCCAACTACACTTCCTGCCTGGCTACTGACTAATCAGTGTTTTTTCAAACCAATACAAGTGACAAATCTTTACACTGTACAAGAGCATTAGCCACAGCAGGCTTCTTTAAAACTATGCATAAATTCACTTTACTATTCATAGATCAGGGAAACAATCTTTAGAAATTTAATTTTTAAACACCAATTCCATTTTCAAAGAGGACATGCTCACATGCAGTCATATTTCTGGAAGTAGAGCCCCCCCATACAGATTGCATCAGACAAGCCAAGCAGAGGAAGCATGGACCTCTCATAGCCCAGTGTCACTGCTCCAACAGGAAATGGAAGTGAGCTGCCGGAGTAGGTACACACATCAGCCCACACAACACACCAAGTTATCCCCACATTACAAATAAAATTGGAGCACAACTCCCAACACTTTGTCTAGGGCCACATGCCCAGTTAGGAAGAAAAGAGTGAAGCACAGCAGCAATGACATCAAGGAGAGCAGAAGACATGGTGGCAAATACCTACAGTCCCAGAACTCATGGAAGCAGAGACAGAAGAATCACAAGTTCCAGGTCATCCTGAGCTACATGATGAGAGGGAGGGAAGGAAGAAAAGAAGGTGAACAAGAGTATGAGCAGATAACATGGGCACACAGTGTGCAGACCTTTTGCTCACTGATGAGACTAGTCAGGAGATTTCATTTCTGTTCTGTCTCAGCCTCTTTCACTGCAACCTGGAAATAATAGTAAGCAGCTCACAGGGCTTTAATGGTAGTTAAAATGCATTTATGAAGCTTACCAAGCTGGAAGACAGATACTAGACACTGTTACTACGACTGCTGTGGTACACACAGTGGGGCTGCTAAGTCACTTCAAAGGACTAAAGTACTGCCACAGACAGCACAATGAAAAACACATGACCACATAGGAGGGTCATAAGCCATGGATCCTCAGAGACTCTCTGCCTTCCTGGACTTCCCCTGGGTACTGGGCAGAACTCCAAACAGCCACCCTAACATCCACATCCCTGTGTTAGAATACAGGAGGTCTCTCTTCCTTTAAACAGACCCTTCTTATATGTCCATCACAACAGGTCATCACTCCATCTAAGACTAGCAATGACGACTTGAGAAGATAGCTACCCTAACATCCACCTCCCTGTATTAGAATACAGGGGGTCTCTCTTCCTTCAAACAGATCCTTCTTATATGTCCAACACGATAGGCCATCATTCCATCTATAATTAGCAATGACAGCTTGAGAAGTCATTTCATTACCCAAATTTCAGTTAAACAAAGTCACCACAACAAGACAGGTAACAGTCTCAGTCTTAGCTGGCAAGTATTGACTGGTGCCACTGCTGGACAGCCAGTAGGCAGGACACAGCTAACTGACACTTCTGCGCCTTCTGATCCTCTGAAGCTACCCTAGGAGTCAGCAGATTCCTAAGCTATCACCAACCAGCAATAAAGCCAAGGACTTGTATGTAGGAAGACACATTTCACCTTCACAGGATGAAAATCAATGACATCAACATGCATCAAATTCACAGGTGACACAAAGCCACAGCTGTCTGACTACAGATCAGGAGTCCTTTTTTTGTTTGTTTTTGTTTTTTTCGAGACAGGGTTTCTCTGTAGCTTTGGAAACTGTCCTGGAACTAGTTCTTGTAGACCTCAAACTCACAGAGATCTACCTGCCTCCTGAGTGCTGGGATTAAAGGCGGGCGCCACCACCACCCAGCAGACCAGAAGTCCTTTAAACAGAATCATAGGAAACAAAATGTACGGGGAAATGCTCACAGGTATGTGAAAAGAGGAAAATGTGTCTACAAGCAGACAGTCACAGGAAAGACAAGACAAGAAAAACCAAGGAGTTCACAGCAGTTATATTCCTTCTCTCCTGCTTCTTAAGAGTCCTCCAGATGTGACAGGACCTTGCCCACAGGCAGGAGGCCAACACAGGAAGCAGGAAGTGAGCCCCTCAGCTGCTCCAGCAGCATCTTGGAATGGTCCTGGGCATAAGCACTGGCAGTCACAGGGTGGAGCCAGTTAGGCCCTTCAGCAGCAGTGGTATCAGAACAGACACGATAGAGTGAAGCAGTTAAAGACAAGGTAAGTTTTTGAGATGGTCTTACAATGGCCTCAAACTCACAGTGATCCTTTAGCCTCAGTCTCTTGAGTTATAGGCACACACGTCTGGCTTTATTTTCTAATTTTTTGTTTTTCAGCTTTTATACAAAGAGCAGACACGACTTTTAGAAAAAGAAGCTAAAGATCCAGTCTAAATATAGATGCCTTCCTACGAGGTACAAGCAGCTCAGAAAGGTACACACAGTTGTGCTTGCCTTCTACAGCCTCCATATACCCATTCCACAAGCTAGGTCCCAGGGTACTACCCCAGGACTGTGGGATGGGTAGAGACACCTGATCAAGACCCCAGATGCCCTATTTCTCACTGAGAAGATGACAACTTCAGGATAATCAAGTGGAGAGGATGAGACAGGGGTCAGGAAACCACCATGGAGCTGGGACCTAACTGGCAGGAAGAGCTACCAAATCTAGGGATAGGCCTTTGGGCGTAAGGGTATGCGTCGAGCCAAGGCAACAGAAGCTGGCACTACTACCCAAACACAGTCTAGCCAACTACCAGCAATGCCTAAGCAGGAAAGAGTAACATCTGCTACATGCTTTCAAGTCAATGTAAAAAAAAGAAAAAAAAGAAAGAAAACTGATTTGTAAGCACTTTAACTAAAATAGTCATTTTGTGTCTCTAAACCAGAACAAGAAAATAGTTTAATAGTGAAAGCTATTTGCTGACTTAGGCAAATGAAAGCCAATGCTAACCAAAACCACTTTCCACACAAAAAAATTCCTTTTAATGTTTCCTACCAGACAGATAGAGAAAATGGAGAGAAAGAAAGAGACTGCTCGACTGTGGCAGAGGCACAGGGAGGAATCCTCAAGGTGGTGGGAGAATGGGCTTCTTCCACATCCAATGAGGTCTGCTAGGACATAGCTCTGAGGGCCTAGACACCCCACCACAAGCTATTCCCACATCCTGCACAGGAAGCTACTCAACACAGTCAGCAAAAGAGCCCTGTCTGCTGGAAGAACTCTGCTAGACACCAAAAGAAGGCTAGGAACTGTATAAACAGGCTCTTCCTGATGACCAGGTACTAGTTTATAATGCTGAAACATGTCTGCACAGATGTAACTGAGGGCTGAGATGGTACACAGAAGATGCCCCTGAAAGTAATAAACTGCTTCTCATCACCATGCCCTTTCTGATATGGTATGAGGCAGGTCCAAGGGACCATCATTGCTGACTGGGACTGGCTACTGCCTAACCACTTACAGCTTCTGCCTTACTACACACCATTCCATTGGAGGTTTGCACAGTGAGTCCAGGTACTAGAGAGAGAGAGAGGAGGAGGAACAGGGTGTTAAACTTTTTCATCCTCCTATAATCAAAAGCCATAGCTTGCACTCATGCCCTTGGGGACCCTGAGCCACTGATTGTGCATGCAGCTAGAGGAAGCAGGTGGCATCTCCAACAGCTTGTATCAACCTGGGGGAGCAGCGTAGAATGGGGCTTGTCATAATCACAGAATCGGCTGCCACCAGCACTGTCAGAGGACATACACAGGCAGAAAGAACGCTGTGCAATACATGCCAGCCTTGGACTCAGGCTTCGGCTTCAGTGTCTCCTCTATGATATGTGGGGAGGGGCTGTCTGGCTAGGGTTGGGGAAGTAGGAAATGCCACTGCTGCCAAAAAAAGGTCTACTGTCAGCAGTGAAGTGTGATCATAACCATGAAGGTGAGAGAATGCTCAGAAGCCAAGTTTACATTTTTTAAATTCCGTGTATATGTATGTAAACATGAGTGAAGGTGCCCACAGAGGCCTTGGCTGACTTGGAGCTTTCTACATAGACCAGGCTGGCATTGAACTCACAGAGACCTGCCTGCCTCTGTCTCCTAACTGCTAGAATTAAAAGTATGTACACCACACTTAGTGATTATTTTTTATTTTATTCATGTGTTTTGTCTGTGTGTTTATCTGTGTACCACATGAGTGCAGGACCCAGGAGGCCAGACAGGGTGTCAGATGCCCTGGAACTGGAATTACATTTTGTGAGTTACCATTAGGTATGCTGGAAATTGAACCCAGTTCCCAGGTCCTCTGGAAGAGCAGCCAGTGCTCTTAACTGATGAGCCATCTCTCCAGCCCCCAGGGGCCAAGTTTAAAGGCATAATGAACCCCAGTACAAGAAGCCCACTCCATCTAAAGTAAAGCACAAACCATTCGTCACTCCTGGAACACCCAACAGGAGAGTCCCAGGATGTCTACACCCAGGCAGCAGCTGCCACCCTCCGCTCTGCGCCTGCAAGTGAAAGTTAGGTCCCCAATCCCACACCTAAGAGGTAGCAATGGGCACAAGTTGTGGGTGTTTATCCCAAGGACTGCTGCTATTAAAAACATTATACACAATATTGTTACACTGAATATTCTGGCTAGGAATATGTTTCATTAACAAGTGGGAAGGGGTCTTGCTACCCTGCTCAGGCCAACCCTAAGCTCCCAAACTCTTAGGCTCAAGCAATGTTCTCGCCTCAGGCTCCCAGGTGTGTGTGACCACAGGTGTGTATCTCTGAGTCTGGCTCAGAAGCATGTGTCCACTCTGGAGTTTTGTGTGATGAACTGGCCAAACACAGTAAACCCACTAAAAACTCAACTGCCTAAGATGGACCCGCCACAGCAAGTAGAATGCTAACGTGACTGCAGTGCAGCCTTAGAACATGGGCTCCACACCGCCAAAGCAATAGGCTTATCCAGTAACCAGCTCAAACTTACAAACACTGACAAGCTGAACAGCACTGAGGGCAAAACTACCACCAGACAGACAAGGGGTAGGTATCTCACCCTGTGCATTGTGCCCAGAGAAGGAAGAAGGAACCCATGAGCTGATCTAGGAACCCATGAGCTGATCTAGGGTGCAGCCTATTGGTAGATTTCAGTACAACTACACAAAGAGAACCCCACTACTTCCAAGAGAGATGCCCATACCCTACCTATCAACTGTGCCACGTTTCAGCACAGTTCTGAGAAACACAGGTATGGAGCTGGTTCCAAGACATTTTACATGCATAGTGAACACCTAAAATACAAAAATAAAGGAAGATGGAAGCACTCCCACTCAACATCCTGCCACCAGAAGCAAGCTCTAGTGACCCCACCAATTGGAAGTTTATTTGGAAGACCAAAAAATGCTCTGAAGGGCTCTAAAAACCAAGCAGATGCTGATCTCCAACACACACTAGCAACAAAGGACCCTTTCAGTGACCACATCTCCCACCAGGATCTCCTGCCTCTGGCTTGGCTCTGACCTCAGTGACTGCTAAGTCTCCGGCACCCTGGCTGACCTGGATAAGCACAACTGAGGCTGTAACTAGCTAACCTCTGTCACTCTCAAGCAGTATCTTATGCAGAGTCAGAACCCACTCACTGTAGATATGAACATGGTGACTTGCTGTGCATTGGTCATTCAGACTTGTAACTGGACCAGGCAGTGGTGGCACACACCTTTAACCCAGCACTCAGGAGGCAGAAGCAGGCAAATCTCCGTGAGTGGGTGGCCAGTCATACAAAGTGAGTTCCAGGACAGTTAAACAGAGAAAACCTGTCTCAGAAAACAAAATAGATTCGTGACTGGCTTGTGTCACCTCTACCCACTGCCCATGTGTCAACTCTCCCCCTGGATAATGTGGTGTCACTTGAGAGTTTCTCTTTCCCTGGTGTGTGAACAATAAACCATGGATTTGAAAGACGGTCGATTGCTTCTCTGTGACTCATACATTCAAGACAACACAGCAACTAAAATTGCTGAGGGAAATCAAGCTGACCATGGGCTAAGAAGAGAAATGTGTGGGATGCCTAGCCAACCCGAGCATCCTTACTCTTCAGAAGCAATCTGCAGGTCCTACAATATCTCCCTCACAAAATCCAAGAAGCAGCCACAGAAACAAAAATACGCCCCTGGCAGAGCAAAAGCCTCTTGGAAACGACTAAGCTGGTCAAGAGCTTCGGGTAGGAAGAGCAGGGAAGTATTATTAAGCAATACGAGGGAAGCACAAGCTGAAAAACAAAAGGGCACCAAGAAAAAAAGAGATGGTTTGGGGGATGATTTTGGTTTGGTTGGTTGATTGGTTTTTTGAGAAAGGATCTAACTAATTCTAGATGATCTAGAACTCAGAGAGATCCACCTGCCTCTGACTCATGGGTGCTGACATTAAAAATGTATGTGACCATACCCCTCAAGAAAATGGAATTTTAAAAGTGAAATTTCAAAGTTGGGCAGTGGTGGTGTGCACCTTTAATCCCAGCACTCGGGAGGCAGAGGCAGGTGGATCTCTGTGAGTTTGAGGCCAGCCTGGTCTAGAGAGTGAATTCCAGGACAGGCACCAAAAGCTAGACAGAAAAACCCTGTCTCGAACAAATTAACAAAAAAAAAAGGTGAAACTTCAGAACAAGAAAATGACATTTCTGAACTAGTAGCCCACAGGAAGGCCTAGAGGCAACAAGATACTGTCATCTCAATGGCTCTGAAGATGAATTCATGGAGGTGTCCCAACAGCAGGTAAATGTGCGCAACTGCACCCCCACAGGAAATAGACATAACGACTGGGATATGCTGCTGAAGCCCCCAAATTTAGCAAAAGGCATAAATTCACAGCTCCAAAATGTTCAGAGAGTACCCAACAGGCAAGCTTAGGAGAGCACACAGACACAGCAGAGCCATCAACACAAGATCCTGAGCCTAGCCAGAGGATGACACAGACAACAGGGAAGTATAAAACAGCCAGCCGGCTCACCACTTTTTAAAGTACCGCAAGAAAAAAAAAGCCATCAAGCAAAAGTCCTGAACTCAGTAACAATATCGCTGATGACACAGGGAAAGCAAAGCTGTATGCCAGTACAAGCTGAAAGGATGCAGTACCAAGCTGGGCCTTCTAAGAAAAAAAATCACATTTTTGCTATGTGAGCAAATGTGAAAGAATCTACATTCAATCACTCACTCACTCAAGACCTGGTTTTGTCCTGTAGTCCAAGCTGGCCTTGAACTTGTGGTCTTCCTACTTCAGCCTTCCCAATGTGGCACCACTTCCTGCCTCTCCCTCCCTCTCTCTTTCCCTTCCCCCTCCCGTGTGTGTGTGTGTGTGTGTGTGTGTGTGTGTGTGTGTGT
>LOJH01040367.1:14543-29377 GCA_001685095.1 Ellobius talpinus
TGTTTGCATGTGCTTATGTGCTTGAGTGTGTATATGTTCTTGTGTTTGAGTGTGTATGTTCTTGAGTGTTTGAGTGTGTATGTTCTTAAGTGCTTGAGTGTGTGTGTGTTCTTGTGTGTTTGAGTGTCTGTGTGTTCTTGTGTATTTGAGTGTGTGTGTCCTTGTGTGTTTGAGTGTGTGTGTTTGAGTGTGAGTGTTCTTTTGTGTTTGAGTGTGTGTGTGTTCTTGTGTGTTTGAGTGTGTGTGTTCTCGTGTATGTGTGTTCTTGAACATTTAGGATTCAGAGGTCAACCTCAGATGCCACTTCTCAAGATACCATATACCTTATTCTTCTATTTTAAAATTGTTTTAGAATTTCATCAATGAGTATTCTACATTATTTCCATCCCTTCTGCTACCCTCACCCCCGTGCTGACTCCTTCTGTGTCACACACACCAGAGGGATCTGAGAAACTCCCCACACAACACAGGCTATTCCTATAGCCCCAGGCTGCCTCTCAGAATGCACAGGTAAGAATTCTATTGCTGAAGACAACACTTTCTTCACACTGAGGAAATGTGAGGAATTGAGCTGGAACTGACTTGGAGGCCTCTTCTCTGAGGACTAGCTCTCATGGTATCCTTTACAAGCTGCTGAGGGGAAAAAGCAATTGCTGGTCTTTTCCAGCTGGAAAGCCTACAAAATTCACCATGACTCATCCGGCAAGAGTGGTACCCCTGAGACAGTCTCTCACGGATCTGAAGACTTGCGGAGTGGGTGAGGCTAGCTAGCCACCACTGACTCTGCTCACCACGACTTGTGACTACAGCACTCAGTCCCACACCTGGGTTTTCTGATTGCTTCTGGAAACTGAAGGTCCTCATGTATGCAAGGCAACATATAAGATATCCACCTAGGCTGAAAAAAGAACCTCATACCCCTTCTTCTCAGCTGTTTAAATACTATTTTGTCCAAAACATAAAATACCAATGAATGTGCACTCAGGGAAAATAAAACGCATCAGACCGGTATTTTCATACCCACCACTTACATGAACACTGCCTCTGAAATACTGTGAGAAACAAGAGACAATGCATTGGAGACCAGTTGAACATGAGCCAAACCCAAAGACTTAATAGATTTTACTAAGAAGACACTAAGGCTGGGGAAATGGCTCAGTTGGTAAAATGCTTGCTTTGTGAGCATGAGGACCCAAGCTTTATCCCAGAGCCTCATAAAGAGCTAGATATGGTGCGATTCATTTGCAAAGCCAGTGCTGGGGATATGGAGTCAGGTGAATATCTGGGGCTCACTCTTCAGCCAGCCTAGTCTGCTTGAAGAAATCCAGGGCAGTGAGAGAGCCTGTCTCAAAATCCAAGGTGGACAGCCCCCGAGGAACAACACCTAAGGTTGACCTGTCTCACTCTCTCTCTCACACACACACAGACACACACACCAACCACAGCCACCACCATCATCACCAATACCATGCCCGCCACCACTACCACCAAATACCAAGTGCCAATGTAGTCTGTAGTGTAGAAGCAAAATGCAAATCCACTTCCCCACATGCACACATGCTCAGTCATGGGCTTTGTTTCAATCAACACTCCTTCCTAATTTTCCCCAGGAAGATGCTGCCAAATGCCTAGAGGGAAATTAGATAAATGACTGTTTTCATCTGTGCCTTGAGGCAGGGTGTTATGCTCTAAAATCTTGGGGGGAGAGGTTCAATTCATCATCACCCAGCCGTGTTTCTAGCCGAGGCCCAAGAATAGGAGCCCCAAGAATAGAAGCCCGGTGGCGATCTGGTATGTGTGAAGAGAGAACAGGTTTGTTCTCCGGAGGAGTTCAAGGACCATTATCTTGACACACAGGCATCCTGGGGAGTCACCCGCTGCAGAGGGCAGGACAATGCCAAGAGGCAGGCGCACCTGTCGCTTGGGCAGATGGGGAGACCAGTGGCGGCTTTCCCTGAGTCAGGCTAAATTAATTAGCCTTTCCACAGTACTTCATCTCATTATGCACCTCTCCAGACACGTAAGGAGAGAACAGATTTTCAACAAACTTTTATAAAGCAAAACACAGACCAAAGAAAACTCCACAGCCAATTTTTTTCCATTTCTTACTTTCCTGAATGCTTTAAAGTACCGTAAATCACTCTTTCATTCCATGCTGGGAGACTCTCTTCAGATTTATGATATGAAAAGTCAGTAAGTGGAGAGAGTGTTTCAAATCTGTGGACTTTCACAAATATTGTGCACCAGACTGGGCAACTCAACAAGCTGATTTCAAGATCCTGATTTCAGGAGCAAAAAGAATTTATGGCATTGTGTTTGCTGGTAAAATTGTAGTTTCCATTCTTCCCAAATCAAGAGATGTTTCCTCCCAAAGAATTTTCTGTGTTGCAATACACAGATAAATCAAAACAACAAAAACAGGAATCTACAACTTAGTAGACTGCCTTTTAATAGCATCCTAACACAATTCTCCTTGGAGCTACATAGATAGTTCATTTGGTACACAAGGACCTGAGTTTGCTCTTCAGAACCCACCTAAACAAAACTGGATACGGGAACACACATTTGCAGATCCCAACCCCAGAGACACAGAGATAGATGGACACCTGGAGCTCAGTCACCAGCCAGTAAAGCCAACTCTGAAGCTGCAAGCCAGTGACAGACCACTTCCAAAATAACAGGACAAGGTGGATAGTGCTGAGAAATGACAGCTGAGATTGTCTTCTAGCCTCCATGCGCATGTGTGTACACGCATGTGCGCACACAAACACATGCACACACACATATCCTTTGCCATATATTCATTCCCAAGACAGTCCTTCTGTTCTCATAAACTAAGATGCAAATGACATCTACACTTCCATTTAATAACTCATTCACCCAGTCCTCCCCTGAATTATCTATGATATTAGCATTCTCTGCTTATCTATTTCTCTTCCGTAATAGGCTGTGAGATGCTAGAAAGTTAAGACTACATGATTTGGGTGCACACAAGGCATAAGCACACTACAATGAATAAATGATTGCTATTCATTTATTGTGTCTTGTGTCTTCCAGGGCACAAGACCATATTACAAGCTACCTTCACCCCTATTCAATATCAGACACTGGTTCTATGCAGAGAATGGCAACCAATAGGTTTCTACAGGCTTAGAGGGTCAAGTGCTTGCCCTGCAGTTTATATCCACAGCATCCATAAAAAGCTGTCTATAACCCTTGTACTGTGGGTGGGATGGGGTTTAGGCAAGAGGATCCTGGAAGCTCATTAGCCAGCCAGTGAGTTTAACCCCATGCTCCAAAGCGTAACAATTGTGCCAATATGAACACACAAGAAGCAAAAGCCTACACATGTAGCATTTCGTTAATCCTAGGTACCACCTGCATACCTGATGGTCCCTTTTTAAAGATGCACTAATTTGTCTGTCTGCATCTTCTCCTTCTCTTTTTCACTTGTAACTATTATCTTTCCCTAGAAAAACTTGTGCTTTTTATGCTGAAGTGTTTCATAAAGTAAAAAGCCCTCCTGTGTTAACACAATCATGAACTGAAGCAAGATCATCCTCTTCTCTCCCCATCTCTCTCTGGGGCAGAGTACAGCCCCAAACACCTCCTATCAGTAACTCTGCAAAATGTACACAAGAGCAAACTCATCTGCACTTGGAGATAGAAATTATTTGTATTAACTGTTAAACTAGCTCCCCTTGAGGGCAAACTCTGGCCAATGACTTCAAACAGAGTTCCTTGAGATATATAATTCATAAAGCATTGGAGAACCAATTAATTTCTTGAATTAACTTTTATTTCTGAAAAATGCTGTTTGTAGACAAGGGTTTTTTTAT
Organism: Ellobius talpinus; assembly: GCA_001685095.1. Classification (NCBI taxonomy): domain Eukaryota; kingdom Metazoa; phylum Chordata; class Mammalia; order Rodentia; family Cricetidae; genus Ellobius; species Ellobius talpinus. The sequence continues at coordinate 18,383 of LOJH01040367.1, forward strand.
GTTCAAATATTAGAAAAAAGCAACTTGAAATTTCCTACCTTTTCCTGCATCTTAATTCTTTTGAATATTGAAATTCTACTCAAAAGAAATCCAACATGGTTAATAAAACTGTGTCCTATGACGGTCAGTCGTTTTTTCCTTGGTTCCAGCGATATGCAGATTGATGGGTTGTATGTAGCTGAATAAAGAATGGGCTTCTTCACAAAAAACTCATGCTGTCTCCTCACACATGAACACAGCCCTTGTGTGACAACTAATTGAGTTCGCCATGGCTTTCAACTATCAATGGCCTTGAAATTTCATTCTGGCTCCATTTTGATTGAAGGCCCTGAGATGGGGTCTATGCAGAGATTCAAACCATCTGTGTAGCCTCAGGACAAGGAGGCTTGTGAGTTTGGAAATGAAAAGGCTTCAGGACATCAACTGAAATTCTGATGGACAGTAACCAGAGACTTTGTACTGAACTCCCTCCCTTCTCTGGCACAGACAGTAACCAGAGACTGTGCACTGAACTCCTGTCTCTGGCACAGATAGTCACCAGAGACTGTGCACTGAACTCCCTCTGGCACAGAGAGTAACCAGAGACTGTGCACTGAACTCCCTCCTCTGGCACAGACAGTAACCAGAGACTGTGCACTGAATTCTCTCCTCTGGCACAGACAGTAACCAGAGACTGTGCACTGAATTCCCTCCTCTGGCACAGTGAGCCATGAGCCTAAGAGTGAATTCTCAGAAAAGCAGACATGTTTAGGCAAGACTGGGAATACTGTCGATTCACGGCTGGAGTATGCTGCCTGCTGGGCTGGAGGTACCCTGATACACTCTTTGGAAGATTCAGCAAAGACTAATAGTCCACTCAGAACCCTGAAGCATCCCATCCCAAAAAGACACAGTGTGTCCATATTTGGTGTCATGGACTGAAATATTACAACAAAAACAACAATTCTGATTTGAAATCCTAACTGTGGGACCTCAAAGTTCACTAATTTTGACACAAAAGACTACTGAAGTGGCCATGTTGAAACAAAGTCCTTAGAATGAATCTTAATCAAGCTCAGACACCAATGGTAGGTAAAGAATTGTATTTGCACTGGGGTGGAGCTTACATGGCCTCTAAAGAGCAGGGACTGCAAACAAACCTTCAGGACCTCAGCAAGAGGTACAGAGCACATTCCAAAAGCACCTGGCATGAGTCAGCACTGTAGGACTGTAAGGCAATCCATTTCTGCTGTTTAAGGTTCCTTGTCTGAGAAACCATGTTAGGGCAGCCCTGACAAGCCAACACATTTCAGGCAGTGTGTATGTGCGTGGGGGGGTATCAACTATGTTCATTTGTACAAAATACATCTCTCTGAATATAAGGTAAACCTCCCTAATCAAAACATCCAAAATCTAACAACTTCTGAGTCTAGACTACTTTAGATTAGACGCTCTTAACTGGTTAAGTAGTCTATGGAAAAATTCCAAAAATCTGAAAAATGTCAATGTCTGAAATACCTTTTGTCCCAAGCATTTTGAGCAAAGGACATTCCAGTTGGATACATACAAAGTGTGGTCCAGCTAATAGGTTATCTAAGAAAAGTGCAGCAGATTTTCAACAAAGGGAGTACTGACTTGTGATCAGGAAAATGAGGGAAGTATTTATACTAATATGGCAGTCTATGTCATAAGCATCAAGGGTTGCAGTACATCAAAGCAAATCACACTCATGAACAACAATCATGGATATTGACAAGGGGTGTGTGTATGTGTGTGTGTGTTTAAGCTAAGTAACTCACTACATTTAATAACATTTCTTAAAAAAATTAAAAGTAATCATGGTGATCCAAACAACACGATAGCTAAATCGCCATAGGTGCATGGAATCTGAGCCCTGGAGATGTCTAGATCTTCTCTTGCTGATACGCATACATGGGTGTGTGTGTGTGTGTGTGTGTGTGTGTATGTACACATACAGAAGTCCATGGTCACCCTCCCATGCTTTATCAGGTTTTGTTTGAGACAAGGTCTCTAATTGGAATGGAACTTGCCAAGTAGGCTAGAGTAGCCAGCCAGAGCATCCCAGGGACTTGCCTGTCTCTGCCTGCTCAGAGTTGAACTACAATTGCATACTGCCATGCCAGCTGTTTACACAGATCCTGGGGATAGAAGCCAGGCTCTGAGGATTACTAGGCCAAGTATGTTTACCTCCTCAGTCTGTCAGACACTTTTTACTAAGTCTTCTGTGAGGTTTGATGTATAAGATACAATCCTTGTTCTCTTTCTATTAGGAACATACATATTTGGTCTTCTGAAATAAGGATGAATTTGTAGATGGTGAGGGCTTAGGTAGGAGATCTCTAGTCTCTCAACTTCTCTGCCTAGAGGCAGGTCCTATAGCAGCTACTTAGGAACACACACACACACACACACACACATGCACACACACCTAGCAAAGGAAAAAGAAATATCGTGATTTCCTAAGTCATTCTAATTAGAAGGCTGTTGGTTAACAGGACATAAGTACCTCTCCTTGTTAATATTCTCCTTGTGAGCTAATGTTCTTTGATGCTAGGATTGTGCCAATAATTACATGAGAGATAGTTTTTGAGACTGCATCTTATGCAGCCTAGGTTAACCTCAAATATCTATGTATCAAAGAATAACCTCATACCCTTGATCTTCTTATCTCTATCACCTGAGTGCTGAGATTACAGGTGTAGTATCATGCCCATAAACATGTAACACTGGAATTGAACTCAGGGCCTGAACTACATCTCTAGCTTCTAAGTGAGAAACTTTTACACCGCATACAGAAGAGTAACTGATACTGATAAGATGTATAGAAGTATATGGGATAGCTTTGCAATGCTGTGACAAAATACTTGAGAAAAGAAACTTAGAGGAAGAAAGGATTGTGCCCCATGGTGTCCGCCCATGGTTGGCTCCATTGCTTTGATGCCTATCATGAAACGGGACGTTGTGGGAGCATATAACAGAAGAGGCTCTGCCCCTCAGTGGTGACCAGGAACCAAAAAGAGAGATTTCTATCTATAAGTAAAGCACCTACTCTAAGAGCCCTTAAGTCATGAATTCATAAGTGATTAAACTATTCATGAAGTCCAAGCCCTTACAGTCCAGTTGCTCCCCAGAAGCTCCACTGCTGAACTATAAAGAGTACAGTAATATGGCTGCCATGGAGGTGAAGCCTCACACGAGTGATCTGGATCATGTCCTCGTTACTGCTGGTTGTCAACTCAACAGAACCTGGAATCACCTAATGCTTAAACCTCTGGGCTTGTCTCTGAGGAAGTCTCTAGGTTTGGTAACTAAGTTGGCAGCACAGACGGATGGGTTGGAGTCCCACACTAAATGAGAAGGGGAGAGAGCTGAGACTCAGTGTTCATCTTTCTCTGCTTCCTGATTGTGGATGCAATGTGACAAGCTGCCTCAACTCCCATTCCCATGCCTTTCCCACCATGATGGTCTGGGTGGTGCCCTCAAACTATGAGTCAAAATCAACCCTTCCTTAAGTCGCTTTTATCAGGTATTTTGTCACAGTGACAAAAAAGTAAATGAAAACAAAAGGTATTTAATATTCAAACCAGGAAAAGTAGCCATCCTTATAATTACTTACATATATAAATAGGGTGAACATATTCGTGAAACAGATATTCATCTCGAGCGAGAGTAAAGACAAAGATACAGTATTTACAATAATAATCAAGACAAGTGCTTTTCTGACTCTCACATCCTTTCAACTCAGTTCTAATCTTGCTCTGGTTATCTCTTCAGTTTTCTTTTTCAACGCATCCTTATTTTTGCTATTTCTTCTCCATATAGTTATCACTTATCTAGGTCTAATTCACAACTTGGATATCGATGACCCAAAAGGAGCTTCAAGGAGTTCTCCATCTATAACACTGGTCCACGCTGAGCACAAAAGCTTCCTTCCACTTCCCCCTTCTCTTCGTCTATCTAAAAAAAAACCTAGAGTTTTCTTTTCTGTGGCAATTCAAGTGGGCCATTAGGTGCTGAAATCTTTGTTGTTTTTGTTGACTAGGAATATATTGTTTCACACGTGTGTTTGTCTCTTGAGTCCGAGCAGGTGCCAATTTGCTAATGTGTTGGTTTTTACAATGCAGCATCTTGGCAATGTGTGTTTCACATAGTTGCCTTCAGCAACACTGTGGACTGACGCTTGTAGCTATGGTAATAGGTAGATGCTGAGATCCCTGACATTCAAGGGAAGGATACTGTAGGCCACTTAAAAAATAAGCTTAGGAAATAATGAGACCAGAGTAGGGATCCAAAGAGATCTTACACACCAATTCCAATACTTCAAGATGAAGAAATAAAGTAGTAAAGAGGATAAATATCCTGTTGATAAAAACATGAGTGATTACAAAGCAAACAACTGATTGGGAAAGAATCATCATTCAGGATCAAATCCATTCTATTTCTACAAATAACTGATGTTTGAAGAAAGTATACAGAAATATGAGAAATAACCAATCAACATGTTAAATAACTGATCCATAAACTCAAAGTAATTAACGCTTTACTGGGTTATGACCTGGCCCATTTGCCAAAAGTAAAAGGGTAATTTAGGCTTCATTAAAATTCCTGTCTGAAGACAGAAGGGTGGACTGGGTCAGGATGAAGACTTAGCTAAAGTACAATATGAACAGACACCAAGTCATTTCTTCCATGGAAACACCTTATTCAGTAATCTTACAGCACCAAGTAGAAGGGCCCTCATGCATGCTTTCCCCACCCACAGGGTGGGATGAACTATGACATCTAGTACATTCTGTGAGTATGGGAAGGCATAGCATCCAGCTGTGTACCCACTGGTGAGCCTACCAGGCTCTAGTGGATAATCCTAAACCCATGGTTATACAAACAATCTTCAGATGAACTCTGTTGGACACCAAGCAAAAGTCATGAATACAGTAAAGAGAACTGTAGGGGAGAAGGGAAAGCTGCAGGCATGGGAAGAACTAAGAGAGGGCTGGGGAAGGAGCCAGAAAACACTGGATACATGTGTGAGATTATCAAAGATGAAAATTTAATAACAAAAATATTTTGAGATTTTGATTGGCTTTTACTTGCAGTATAAATAACTCACTGTCATTTTTCAAAGCAGCCATGTTTAGAAGGATCCTCATATCCAACAAAAATAACTGCACATCATACACAGGGATCATCTTCAGGAAGAAACGGACAATGAACAAACTAAGGGTCCCAGTGGCCACTGTGTCTGATGCAGGTGGCAAATAAAACTAGAATCTTAGACTAGAGAGATGGCCCAACAGTCAACAATGCTCACTCCATTTCAGGAAGACATATATCAGTGCTTCACAAACAGCCCGTACCAGGGCTTCTCTGACATCCATGGGTACCCACATCTATTTATGCATACATACACATATAAAAAAATAAAGTTAGACTTTAAAATCAATTATTCCCTGAGCTCATTATTTTAATGATCTGTAAATCTTCTTCTTCATCAAATAGCAGGAAGGCTGAGAAGGAATTTTCTTTTATTCTGTTCTAATTTTCTCAGCACAGAGACATCTAGCCCCCCACGTGCCTTCATGCGGTGTTTCATGAGGAAACACCACCCGGAACTTAATGGGTAAAGTAAAGACATTGATTCTGTCTGCATGTTAAGAAACTGTGATGTAGCTTCTGCCATCTCAGCTTACAAAAGATGCCTGGGTCTGCCCCATGGAGGCATTCTCACGTCTTACAGGAATCTGCTTCTGCAGACTGCTAGATGCAAGAAACCTCCAACAGGCAGAAGACAGAGCAAAGGACAGATTTACAGCACGTAGGCATTCCATTAAGGGAATAGACCACTTAAACTTTGGTAGGAGGCTGATTCATATGGAAAAACAAACACAGAAACAAACACTTTCTGACAGAGTTAGGCACTAAAGCAGAGCCAAGTACCAAAAGCCCCAAAGCAAGCAATGTCCCCATTAGTCCAAAAGGAAAGAAAAGCCAACAAGAGACACTCTGGCACATGGACAGTGTCTCTACCCTCAATACAGTCAGCCTGTTGTGTGTGACACCTTGATAAATTAAAGGAACAGAACCACTGTCACAGAAAGTAAAGGACGAAAGGAAGGAAACTCACAAACAGTGCCCACAAAAGATGGATAAGGAAGTTGGAAAGAATACAAGCATTGATAAAAGGCCAGCAAGGAAAAAGAGATAGCTGCTGAATCTAGCTCACCCCTGCTGTTCATGCTCACTGTATTGTTTCCTTTGGCTCAGGCTGGAAGAGCTTTGTCCTGTGTCTAATAATACCATTATTTATGAAATGGAAGAAAAACATCCTGATAAGAATATACCTCAATACCAAAAGAGAGAGGAAAGTTTCCTGTATAATCTGAGCGCACAGATGAGAAAGAAGGGCATCTTCAAAGCAATAACAATTACAAAGCAGTCAGAGAACAAGATAAGCGCTCACAGAAGCAGCACACAGAATCTATTCAACTGGCCCGTTTTTTTTTTTCTTTTTCTGTTATGTGAGTCCAAGAATGGATAGCAGCCACTTGCTAGGGAAACCTGCCTCACTGGGAAAGTCATCCCAGGCTGGTGTGTGGCTTGGGCGGGAGGGATGTGACAGAAAGGAAGTTTAAAGGGAAGGAGAGGGAAGGATAGCAATATAATTCTTTGTAATCCTTCTTTCAACATGACAGTCTTTGACCTCCTACAAATCAATACTGCAGACATGAGATTGTGAAAACCATAGCCTTGGACACAGAGTCCCTGCCTATCAAAAGCCAGAGTTTGCAAAACCTTCCTTTGGCCATGCTACCCACGCTCAGTTTGTTCAAGCAGTCACAATGTCACCTCTGTAAATGAGGATTTTTTTTGCATTCTGGCTAGCATCTCTACTTTTGGGGGTTGTAACTACTGATGAACATACACACGTTGAACTTAAATAGTAGATTTAGAAACTTGGATTTGCAAAAATAGGCAAACTACTGGATACAGATGTTTCCTCTCTCATCATTTTAGATGTGTGGCATACAGTGCCCTTAACTACAAGGCTTTTGCTTATCGAGTACAAGGTGATGAGATATTTTACTACCCTGAAAACTTGGTAGGCTTGAATATCATCACTCAGGCACTCGGTACTTCAGTAAGCCACAGCTGTGTGGCAGCCCTCAGCCTCTATTAAATCTTATTAAGTCTCTCCAAATTCCTCCTTTGACAGGTGAATAATCAGAGTTTCTGCTCAGCCAGCCACAATGCTATGCACCTAAGCACAGGCTCACAGAGGTGGTTTCTTTGGAATATAACAAGTTGTTGTCTCTTAAGGCAAATCACACTGTGCAGTGGACACATTTTTGGGGGGCTGCAATCATTTCAAGACTGTGGGGACACTGTGGCAGGGCAGGCTGCCTGTGAGCAGGAAGAATTGCCACTGGACAGGTACTGACACTTTCTCCTGGTAGACATGTGAGTTCCACCTTCTGGGTATGGCAAACAAAGAACTGTTTTTGCATTCCAAAAGAACCCCACATGGTCTTCTCCTTGGAGGTAGTGATATGACAGCTAGGTTTGCTTTTAATTCCACTGACCACTGGTGCAGCAGAAACTAGACAGGAGTAGTCACTGGGTACGCTCAACATGCTGAATTTAATGTGTAAATTGTATATAACATATGCTTTAATTTTTTTAAGAAAAGGAAATTTCAACTTATCTTAGAAGTAAGCAAGAGGAGAATCAAAATCAAAATTTACTTTCCATATATCTCCTTGGAAATTTGGAAGACCAACTTTGCCTTTTTGAAGAATGACACGTGTTAAGGAAAGAAGCAAGGTATTAGGAACATATTTAGGCACAGGAAGCAATTAGGCCCCTTACAGCAAACTTTGAGATGGCTATGGAGGAGAATCCTTGAGTCAAATAACAATTAGAGGTATCAATCCAGAGCTATAGCCCACATCCCATGATGTCGTGAGGTCCTTGGTGGCTGTTTTCTGAACTCAGGTTCACCTGAACTTCACCTTCTGTCACAGTGGTAATTCAGCCAGCCCTCATTATTCACAAAGTCCACATTTATTGACTGGTCCATCTGCTGAAAAAATGAAATGAGGAACATCAAAATCACTAAGCATCACACTTCCCCAGGAGTGTGCAGGAGGAACCGTGAAAGCACATGGGCCTTGTGCCCATGTTTCCAGCTGAAAAGTCAAACAGAGGCATGCTCTCCACCTCTCAGGCTCCACGGAAATCCCTTCGAAATGTGTTGTCTACTGTGTGTTGTTGACACTTCCGTGATCTCTGTAACATCACTGACTGCAATGGCCCATCACAGCGATAGGGATCTCGAGAGAGCAGTGCTAGAGCACTATATGTATCAGGCGCTGCCGAGCACAACAATACTTAGGCATCATATGGATAAAATCCTAAATCAACTGCATTTGCATCTAGATGCAGTGTTGGTGATAGAGACATAACATTAATGAATCAACAGTGTATATTAAATAAGTTCTCTTTAAATAAAAACTCAACTAAAACATATTTAAGGCTAATTATTGACTGATTAAAATGTTATTAGATGTCACAGGAACCTAACTGTGCATTTCCCAAGAAACAATGTTTCATTGTTAAGTCAGTGATTTGAGGTGACTTTAGCAAATTTAACTATTATGGATTATGAGCACTTAGTGTCTACACCCTACCAGTTGTTTTTAGGTCTATAAAAATGTAGGCTAATAACTAATACCCATGGATGATTAGGACATAGATTCCAGGGGGGAGAACCCAGTTCTACTATTCTGCTACCTAGGCGGAGTAGTAAACTGGCCCCTAAGTTTAGATTAATGCATGTCCCAATCTCATCAGAGAAATTTCAGGTCTACTGACCCTGGTTGGTACAGAGATCCACAACGGCTCAAAGTTCAGAGAATAAGAGACCATGGAATACTCAGCTCTAAATGGGATATCTATAACACATCTCCTCCTTCTAAGGGATCACCATGGAAGAGGAGGAGGAAAGATTGAAAGAACCAGAGGTAATGGATGACAGCATTGAAGCTGTTTTCCAGACATGGCTGGGCTATGGCACATAATTGACAATGGCCGTGACAGCAGGCACATGACGGGCACCAGATCAAACCAGTCAAAATTCCAACATGGATGGGATGGGAATCACAAAGTCCTACCCCTCCTTGAAGAGGTATTGGCAACTGGTGGATTCTGGGGGATGGGGGAATCAGTTTTCTTCAAGGATATGGGCCCTAATAGATTGCCTATGTTCCAGTAGGTGGCCCTATGCCCATGGGCATACAAGCAGTACTAAGTGGAGTAGGTGATGTCCAAATCAGTACATGCAGTTCAGAGTATAAATTACTGTGGGGGGATGAGGAAAGAATTGGAGGGGAAGAAATATGGGGATATGTTTGTTCAAAACATATCATATGCATGTATGAAATTCCCAAACAATAAGAAACTCAAGGAGTTTCACCAAACCTAAGAGTAATATCACTGTCCACATGTTACTGAGGAATTATGTGAAGAAAAATGTCTAAAAACACAAAATATGAAAGGAAAGAAAAAACGATGTTTCAGGATAAAGCATTAAGACAATAAATGAGAGGTAGAAAATATGAAGATGATATTTATAATCAAAAGACATGTGGGTGTTAGAATGGCTACAGCTCACTAGTAACATACTGACCAATGTACACAAGGTCGTAGTTCAGGAACCAGAAAAGTTTAGATCACGATCAAAGATGATGTCAATGCTCTGAACAGAAAATCTCAGCATCACACTCCTAACACTTCAAACAAGCGCCCACGGAGGGGGCAGCTCAGGTTCAGGCAATGTCTCCTGACTCCGACTGCTTCCATCCAAACGCTGTGCTGTGCCATCTCAAGGTTGAAACACTGATCACAGAAGTCATAAACTCACCAGCAAATGTGTGCATTGCCTTAAACTAAGAGAGTTCACATCAGGAAACATTGGCGTATGGCTTAATGTTTAAATCCTGTACTTTCACCAAGATCATAGCCAACTGTGATGGGTTTTAATTTAAAAAATTTCCATATATTTTGATCATGTTTTCCTTCTCAATTCCCCCCAGAACCTTCCTACCTCCCTATTCACACTACTTTATGCTCTCACCAACATCTTATTTTCAAAAAAACTCTCTCAAAGGTCAAAACAAACAAGCAAAAGACCAGTAAGACAAAAAAAGGCCCAAATAAAACAATTCAAAACAAAAGCCCAGAAAAAGAAGAGGTGGAAGAGGAGGAGAAAGAAAGGAAGAAGAAGAGGAGGACGAGAAACCACATAGACAACAACTACTCTTGGGCATAGGGCCTACCCTCAGATGCTGCTGACATACACAGTGACAATCTATTGAAAAAAACTGATTTTTCCCTTATCAACTACAATAGCTCCTTTGTTAGCAGGGGGACACTATTCCACTTCCCCTTCACCCAACTGTGATTTCTAAGCAGATACAGATCTACATCTTCATTTTATGTGTGTGATGAAGTAATGTCTGGTTAGAACCAACTCAATTCAGATTTCATTAGTTCAGAATCAAGATCCTACATCCATATTTATTTTGTTCTCTAAAAATATTAGAACTAAAAAATGAAAAGATAAATGAAATTTAAAGGTCACGGTTCTTACATATTAGACTAAAATTTAAGGGAAAATTAAGATATTTGAAAATCATTCATGTACAGCTTATCTATGTGATGTTCATTAATTTCACAACTATTTAGTTCGGCTCTAGATGAGGCATCAAAATCCTCAAAACAGGGCTAAAGAGATGGTTCATTAGTTAAAGAATTTGCATGAGGACTAGGTTCAGACTCTGAGAACTCACATAAATACAAGGTAAACAAGGTGGCCTATCTATAATTCCAGCCCTGTTGGGATTCCATGAGCAAGCTGGTTACCAAGTTGATGTAGGTGGGTCTTCAGTCTATGTGTTACTTTCATTGGTTAATAAAGAAACTGCCTTGGCCTTTTGA
>LOJH01040369.1:0-14366 GCA_001685095.1 Ellobius talpinus
GGAAAATTTTTTAATAACAATAAAAAAGTGTCTGAAATTAAAAAAAATATATAAATTATAAACAGGGCTCTTAAAGCCCTCTAAAATGTATTTATATCAACTATTATATGTGCACATTAAATAATGTATATTTTATAAAGTAAAAAAAAATAAGTGCCTAAATAATGACAATGATATGGAAAGTGATGACATACCCATTTTATTCTCATTTAAATGAAAGGCAGCATGGTACTCTAAGAAAGCCCGTGGAACACAGAGTCAGGTGCCTGGGTACACAGTTTCCCACCACGTCCTAGCCAGGCCCAGCCCCACCTAATTTATGAAATCAGGCATACCCAGATTGGTATCGGCACACAACATCTAGTCTTATGTTCTGACTTCTACCCTTAATTGTTGGGAAGGCTCCTCACCAGTCTGGTTCTCAATATTCTGTTTTCAAATGTTATAATAGTAGTTCTATTTTAGGATTATGAATATCTAGTACATATAAGCATGCAATAAATATTAGTTATATTTGTCTGGTTACTTTGTGATTAGTATATATGAACACATGTCTTAGAACAGAACACAATATTTTTTTAAAACTTACAGTAAAGACCCGAACTGAACCATTTTGATGTTTTATAGTCTTAAGGAGAAATAGATCAATTTTTACCACATAAAATCTAACATTCCTGTGATAATTTGTCTTTTTATTAATATATGTTCTACTATACATCTTCTACTCCTCCCTCAACTCCTCCTCTGCCCCTGCCAATTTCACATCTCTTCTTCATGTCTTTTCTTTTTTCCTTTTTAATATTCTTTGTGGATTTCACATCATACTTCCCGGTTCCATTCTTATCCCCATCCCTTTGAACCCACATTCTGCCCCTGCAGCCTCCCCACCCCACAAAACAAAACAAAACAAAACTTAAAAGAAAAATCTCATCATGGAAGCCACAGTGTGGCACAGCAAGTCACACAGTAGACCCTTTAGTCCATGTGTCTTTACTTGCAAGTGTTAACTGTAGCTAATCATTGGTCTGGTTCAAGGTCTCTGGCTTCTGCTGGGCCCTCACTGAGATTCCTCTTGGATATCCTGCTAATGCCCTGTGTCATGGAGATCCTGCCACTTTGGATCTACAGGAATGACCCCTTTGTGTGCTTCAGCAGATAACAGATGGGGTGGATGTTGGGGTGGACCGACTCATAGCCCTTGTTCTGGGCCTGGATGGTAGGTAGCTGGGTTGGTCAGCTCACCAGCGGCTCTCCCTCATCCTCATCCCTGGGGTGAGCTTTCAATACCACCCTAGTTAGCTTACTCTATGCAATAGGTAGCAAGGTGTGGGTCTGGGTCTCCTGCTCTAACTCCCTTGGGGCCCGCTCTCCTACACCTACAACTTCAGGGCCAGCTCTACTGGGTTGCCTAGGTGAGGTGAAGGGGCCACTCCCCTGAGTGCCACAGCTGTTGAGGGGGAAGGACCAGTTCTCTCCCTTTCGTGCCCCTGAGGCCAGCTTTCCCACCTGCTGCCAGCAAGGAGTGAAGGGAGAGGGCATCTTCTTTCTGCCACCCATACCACCACCTGGCAGACAAAGAGGGGCACAGATCAGCTTTCCTACAACATGCATTAGGGACAGCTTGCCCATGATCCTGCCAACAGGGTCAGCTCTACTGCTCTGCCTAGTGGGAGCACAGGACCTGTTCTCCCAAGTGCTGCAACCAGTGATGGGCAGTGCCAGTTCCCCCACATTCTGCTCTCTTGACCCTGGGGCCAACTTTCTCACCTGTATAAGGTGGTGAGGCTCCTTTCTTTTCTTAAAAAAAAAATCCACTGTCCAATTTCTGCTGGCCATCGTCTTTGGGATGTGGGGACATCCAGTGGAACACAGTAGATCCACCACAGGTCACACCCTTAAGTAAAATTGATTCTCCTTTTAGCAGCCATCAACTGCTAATAGACCCTCATCCAGGGGTGACGGCTGGTGAGTCCCTCCCCAGCCCAGACTGGAGTGTTGTTGGCTTTATCTGTGCAGCTTCTGTTCAGGTCACTAATAACTATCTTTTAGAGTTCTTAGTAATTGAACCAGTAGTACTAAGAAGTGAGAAGATTGTCAGTTTAGATGGTTAAGGTGTGGTCCATATTCCTCATTAAAAAAATACAGATTTTAAAAACAGTTTTTGGTCCATATTTGGCTGAACACATGGTTAAAGAACTCCATGGTTACAGAGGGATGACTGTAGTCTGACCCTCCCAATCCTTTACGCTTGATATCACCGCAGAAGCACTGTTCCTGCCAATGGGGGATCAATCTCGTTCCTTCCTCCTTTTCCACTGTAGCCACCGACTCATAAGCATTGGCCTCCATATAGTGCAGCTCCCAGTTTTATGACTGTTCAATCTGTAAGCTACCATTTTATCATCGTTTTGGCACTAGGAACAGAAACGTAACAAAATTCTAAATTACTCCAGCTTCCCCCCCCCTTTAAGATGATTTCTTAATGAGGTAAATGGTAAAAATAAAAGGGTTTAGTATTTTATATCTCAACACTTTCTCATAAATCAGCATGTTTACCCAGAGGGAAGGGCTAGGAAAGGTGAACTCTAGAGATTGATAGCCCATATTCAGAAGGTGAAATGATTTGGGCTCTATTGTTCCCCTTTTCATCTTTTTGCCCTCCTCAGTTCTTCCCTTATCTGGAAGCATGAAATTGATTTGTAAACGATATGTGAGCCTTTGAGAGATGTAAATTCCAGAAAGCTTCCGTGGCAACTGCAGATAGAATAATAGTGAGGGCTGCCATTTGCTTTGCCTGTAAGGAAATGCTGGATTCATTGTTTTGGACAAAGGCACCTTTGATGACCTTTCGCTGGAAATGTGGTGTGCTGCTTAAATATTTGCTCCCACACTCACCCGTTAGGGAGAGGGAAGAGCGCGCTGGCTGCCTTTGAAGAAGCCTGGAATCTGTTGCTGTTTGCAGAGTTTATGAGCTTACAAGCTTTGATTTCTTTTCCTCTCAGCAGGTGGCAGTGTTTGTCCTTCTGCAGTTCATGCTTTTCTTGACAGAGACCTTACATTGTAACCTTCTAAATTCCAAGTCTCTTGCAGATAAGGTTATGTGGGGATACGATACTCGGGATGTGGTATCGTTTAAAGCTTGGGGCTATCCTGGCAGATCTGGGACAAATGACATATCTCATTAATCTTGACATTCTGCAGGGACATTTCCTCATCTGTCTTGAGAGACCAGTAAGCTGAATAATAGGTAACTCCAATGTTTCTTTAAAGCTCCCCTGTGCAAAGATTTATTTTGTAATGACTGGTATCAAAATCTGCAACTCAGAATGAAGTCTTTTCACATTAGTGTATTATCAGAGAACATGGGTTGTTTTGTATGTCAATGAAGTTTTCTGGTATTTAGGTGAATTGAGACTGCAAGTATAGTATTTTATGTTATCATTACTTAACTATAAACTGTAGGCAGAAATTTCTGTCCATCCCAGTCCTGCAGCCATTAAGGCCCAAAGAAACACACAGAAGTTTATATTAGTCATAAACTTTCTGGCCTATTAGCTCAGGCTTATTATTAACTAGTTCTTATAACTTAAATTCACCCATAATTCTTATCTTTATTTATCCATGTGGCTTGGTACCTTTTCTCAGTAAGGCATTCCCATCTTGCTTCCTCTGCATCTGGCTTGTGACTGCATTTCTGCCTTTCCTATTCCCAGAATTCTCTTAGTCTGTCTACCCAGCCTATACTTCTGGCCTGGCTACTGGCCAAACAGTGTTTTATTAAACTAATACATGTGATGAATATTTATAGTGTTCAAGAGCATTATTCCACATCAGTAAGCTAAATCAGTTCGTGTTTGATTGGCAAAGACAAAACCCAAGACCAGGAGCTGGAGAGATGGCTCAACAGTTATGAGCACTGGCTGCTCTTCCAAAGGACCCAGGTTCAATTCCCAGCACCCACATATCTGTAACTCCAGTTCCAGGAGTCCAGTGCCCTCATACAGACATACGTGCACATGAAACACTAATACACATACAAAATAAAAGTAAAAAAAAGAAATAAAGTGAAACTTGTTTTTAAAAAAGTATGAGGCCAAACTAAGAAAGCCTGCTACTCATAAGCTGATGGTAAGGGAGCCCAGCTGCTGTCACTTCCTTCCAGGACATCAAAGGCAACCGAAAGTCTGCTTTACAGAAAGAAAAGAAGAAATACTGCATGGTTCCTCCTTAATAGACTGTTTTTAATATGGGAACTTTAGAAGCACAAAGACTTTCTTATTAGTCTTCAGGCATAACCAGCAATGTTTGGATGGCTACAACTGGGGAGGTGAGCAGTTTGGGATTTTCAAAAGAATAAGGGTCACTTAGTCTTGTGGAAGATCTCTCTCTCTTTGCCTTTCTCCCCTCTCTCTAATAACTAGAATGACTTTTTCTTTTTTCCACCAAGCCTTCATAATATTTGGGGACAAGAATTTGCTGCCCTGTCAGCTAGTTACACCTAGGCAATAAAAGCATGGGCTCTGGAATCAGAAGGCCTGTTTTAATATTCTGCATGTCTGCTTCCTGGCACTGGGATCTTGAGGACATCAAACCTTCTGTCATTCTGTTTTCTTATCTTTAAAATAAAATTGATAGCACTACATGGAAACTTTGCTAAGATTAAATCAGTTCATCAGTGCATACAGGGTTTTATATAAAGTAGGCATTCAATTAATATTAGTTAATTTTATAGAAACTGGCCTGGTGACTTCGATGGATTTAAGACCCATGAAAGTATTTTCCATTCAGGACAAGTTTTATCATTATTATATTGTTTGTAAATCCAAGTACCCTTTCCTTAGGAAATAAAAGGGGTTAAAGAAATGCAGTGGTTGTTTTGGATTCAGGGATGTGAGTACTATTTCAGCTCAATTTTAATAACCTGGTGGTTCTGACTCTGAGTCAGCCCAAGCTTTCTTTATCTTCCCTCCTCACAAAGTGCTGTGCTGACTCAGTTAAGGCACCTCTACCAGGCTCCACTACAACATAAACCATTTCCTCTATGGGTAAGGACAAGGATGAGATGTAAATACCATCAATTAAGCATGATTTCATATTACTTCTAGAACCCTTCTTCCCATTATCTGAGGAAAAATGAAAATGTATAGGGTACTTAATGTTCTTAAAAGTTGAGACATTCCCTGACATTCTGATGGGCTGTGTTTTCTACATGCTAGAGACATTGGTACATGCCCCAGAACTGTATTTTCCAGTAAAGAACCCAATATCCTTAAAAATGAATTACTCTTGATGCACTTCGCACAGGCTTCTCTGGTATATGGACCATCAATATTTCTGAATTTGTTTTGTGCTATATATTTAAGGACTCATCAGGAAGGTTCTCTTTTAGTATTGTTTCTGGCTTAGTATTTTAGTTTTTATCCACACACTCTGCTGGTATTTCTAGGACACACTCATCTTTAATTACGGAAATAACAATTGCAGAGAGAAGGCCTGAATTTCTGCTTAATTCAAATACAGCTTTCCTTGCTTTCCAGCTTGTGCGTGGAAGGTGATAGAAGTTTCTGGAAGATAATTTTGGCCTTCTTTCCTCAGGCAGTATAAGACTTATTTTCTAGGTGTGCCTGAGGCAAAAGGACTGTGCGCAGCAGACACTCTCCACCAAGAAGTAGATGAAAAGTTAGTGCTTTGAGTTATTGTAATTAATAAGCAATTAGTAGAAATCATATGCAATTGCCAATTTTGACAAATTTTGAACTATAATAATTGCATATAGTTTTACTTTATATGTTTCTTATTCAGGGTAGTGTGAGAGATTTTTTGCTCAACTTATACTTGTCCCAAAGCAAATCCTCAACAGTGGTCCACTCTTCAATACTCCAATCTACTGGAGAGGACAGACAGGAGGCAGCGTAATTCAAACCAAAGACTGAAAATTATGTGGTTACCTCATCAGGAAGAGAAAACTACT
Organism: Ellobius talpinus; assembly: GCA_001685095.1. NCBI lineage: Eukaryota > Metazoa > Chordata > Mammalia > Rodentia > Cricetidae > Ellobius > Ellobius talpinus. The sequence continues at coordinate 5,972 of LOJH01040369.1, forward strand.
GCCCTCGGTGCATGGCTCTGATTTAAGACCATATTCCACTCATTGCTCCAGTCTTTGTGATCACATCACACTACCGAGTTTATTTCTTTATCTACAACATGGAAAAATTATAATGGAGGGCTGGAGAGACAGCTCAGTGGTTAAGAGCATTGCCTGCTCTTCCAAAGGTCCTGAGTTCAAATCCCGGCAAACACATGGTGGCTCACAACCATCTGTAATGATGTCTGGTGCCCTCATCTAGCCTGCAGACATACACAAACAGACAGACTATTGTATACATAATAAATAAATAAATATTAAAAAGATGATAATGGAATGATATATTTGGAGTAATAGTACCACACATGGATGCTCACCAGCTCAATGCCTTGGGTGCAGTTGATTGTTGCCAAGTGTGCCTGACCTTCTCTATATCTCTGGAGAAAGGGCATTTTAAGGCTGCTATCAGTGCTGACTTGTGTTTGTGGAAAGGTGTTTATGCCTCCCTGCCAGCTTTTGTCCAAGGGCACAGGGGGGGTAGCACCTTTGTCTCCATGAAGTCTCTTTGCCAATGCTGCAGTATGGAGCCTTCCATCCTCTAGTGCTCTCCTGTGACTCCCTCAGGCACAGCAGCTGGCCTGTACTTAAAAGAGCATCAGCTGCTCTCCTGAGCATTTGAACCAAGGCTTAGAAACATCAACTCCTTCCCCATTTTAGATGATATCAGTCATGTTTAGGTTAGTATGGCCATAAAGAAACCTCTTCTTTCAGCATTGCCTAGTTAGCCATCTTTTTTTTTTTAAATATTTGTAGGGTCTTGCTGTTAGGTCTGGTGTGAAGGAAGAATAGAAGTAAAAAAAAATATAAATATCTATATATCAGAAAGCAAGACTTTTTAACACCAAGTCTTTATTGCTACAAATTATATGCTATAACTTGTACAGATAATTTATTTGTAAATTAACCCTCCATTTTAATGACATAAGACATGTCATGCCAAATGTTCTAATAGTTCACCATTCAAAGTAGAAAACCAGAGGAAGAGACCCCAGTCATTTGTTCTCAGAGAAAAGACCACATGAGACAAAACTAGGAGACCATCTGTCAGGCAGGAAGACAGAGAGACAAACCTCCAGAACTCTTAAAAAGAGAAGTTTCAGTTATTTAAGATAGCCAGTGCGAATGTTTTGTTACAGCATCCTTAACAATCTCATACATCACAGAAGAACTCATTGGGTCTCAATCACTGTCTTAAGATGTTCCTCAATTCCCTTCCTCTATGCCTCTGTTTTTGCCTTCTGTCTCTGAAGCTCTGTTTTCCTCTACCTACAACTTGGTAAGACAGCAACTTTTCTGTGTTTTAGTTACTGTTTTGTTGCTGTGAGGAGACACCATGACCAAGGCAACTTATAAAACATTTCATCAGGGACTGAGTTACAGTTTCAGAGGGTTAGTCCATTATCATCACGATGAGGAGCACGGCATGGTGTTGAAGCAATAGTAGAGAGCTCACATCTGATCCATAAGTCACAGGCAGAGAGACAGAGAGATTGGATCTGTTCTGGGTTTTTGTAGCTTCAAAACCCACTCCTAGTTACACATCTCCTCCAACAAGGCCATATCTCCAAATCCTTCCAAAACAGTTCCACTAACTGGGGACCAAACATTCAAACATGTGAACCTATGGGGACCATTCTAATTCCAACTACCACATCATGCTATTTTGTTTACCTCACACAGAATTATTTTTTAACTCCTTTTATTTTGAGTTTGTCTCACTTGTTTTGACACTGCTTGATAAAAAATGAAGTCATCACTGGGTGATGGTGGCACACACCTTTAATCAGAACATTCAGGAGGCAGGGGCAGGTAAATATCTGTGTTTTTTGAGGCCAGTTTGGTGTACAGAGTGAGTTCCAGGACAGTTAAGGTTAGACACAGAGAAACTCTGTCTTGAAAAACCGAAAGAAAGAAGGAAGAAAGAAAGAAAGAAAGAAAGGAAAGAAAGAAAGAAAGAAAAGACAAAGAAAAAAAGGAATCATCATGAATTTCATCCATTTATTCCCATTAGTTTCAGAGGTGTGCCCACAGGCTTATCTCCAAAGTAATTCTAAAATGTCTGTGAGAGATTATCTTGACTATGTTGATGATTGTAGAAGATTTATCTTAGCTGTGGGCAGTATAATTCCCTAGGCTGAGATCCAGGGCTATATAAAAATAGATAAAATAAGCAAAGGACATATTCATGCTCTCTCCTTCCTGGTCATGAATGCCATGTGACCAACAGCTTCAAACACCTGTCACGTTGACTTCTCACTTCTCTGCCATGGTGGACTGTTCCTGTGAACTGTGAGCCAGAATAAACCTGTTCTCTCTGAAGCTGCTTTTGTCAGTTTTTTTGCAACCACAGGAAGAAATAACTAGGAAAAACCAGACGGATGTGATAGTAAGAATAATAATTCTTATTGTTCTTGCCAGTGTCTTCCAGGCAAAGACTACCTGGAGCTGAACAAATCTAGTCTATTCCTTCTTTTAGAGACATATCCTACCATGGAGACCCAAGGGGCATCTCAGACACAGACTGATAAAAAGAATTCATAAGATTTTGGCTTTGTTTTATTTTAAGAAGGGCTTAGAAGTGTTGCTTTTTGTAATGATCGGATGTTGTCAGGACATGAGGCTAATTTCCTTGACTGAGCATCTTCATACATCACATGCTTAGGAAAAGCCAGTTCTAGAGTGAGACTGATGTTGTTATAGGGAAAGGAGTAGCCACCATTCCTATCAGCCAGGAGTTGGAGGGGTTGGGCTATTTCTGTGTCTTTACCATGTTTAATCCTGTCCAGCTGCGACTAGAGAGTGGCGCTCTTTTTCTGTCTTGTCCATCACAGTCACAGGTTGGCCTCCTTTTTGTTTATATTCTGTGGGGTTGTTTGTATACAGTAGGAAAATATTATGGTTCGGCTTTGATTTTTCAGGGCAGTGGCAACAAGTCCTGATCAGATAAAGTCGGATGTAATGATTTTGGTTTCTGTAGAGACATTTTCTATGGGTGAAGTCCTTGATGATTGAGAGGGATAGTGGCAGTGTTTTGGGACAGGAATGGTCACAGATGACCTCACAGAGTGCTGATGGGTGTCACTAAGGGTCCAGCCAAGTTGGAGAGTTTATTGTACACATGGACATTATGCTTACACGATTCTCTGCTATTATATTTATAGCATGGCCGTGACACAATTTAAAGTCTGTACTGCAAGACAGACTAAGCAGATGGGCCTAGTGATATATGTTTGCAACCTTAGCAGTTTGGGAGGCCGAAGCAGTAGAATAGTGAGTTCAGGGCCAGCCTGGGTTACTTAGTGAGACCCTGTCTCAAAATAAATGAAAAGTAAAATAAAGGCCAATGCTGGGGATGTACTCAGAGTTAGAGTGCTTGCCTATCATGAACAAGGCCCGAGTTCAACCTGAGTATCAGAAAATGAAGGGAAAGATGGGCCTCACAGTCAGAAATCGAATTCTCCTCAGACCACTTTTTGTCAGACATTTGGTTTCTTCTAGGACAGATAGAGGCGCTGTGGAAATCAGTCCCTCCTCTGACTACTGGGTCTATCTCATTGTCCTCTGCCGATAGAGGACATGCCTTCATATTCTATTTATAGAATTTACTTCATCTCAAGTGGCGTTTGCAACTGCCACTCTGGAGCATTTTAGCTGGTGCCTTGTGCTTCACAGATTTTTATGATGGAACACCTTTATTTTTTCATCCTCTCCCCAGGGTCCTGGCACAACTCACAGAGAAGAGATGAGGTCAGAGAAAAATCTGGCAAGCACACAAAAGTCAGTGTCCTTTGTCAGATATTCCTTTTGTTTGGATTAAGCCTCAAAGGCGCTAGAAAGCACCTAAAGACCCCAGTCATGCCCAGAAAGACCTGCAACCAGAGGGAGTTATCATCACTTTTCAACCTGGCCCCACCGCCAGGTGATACGCCTTCTCCTTTTGCTTTGAGTTGATCCTGGATGTTGGGACCCAGGAGTGAGCATTGAGGAGCTGACGGACAAAGTAAATGAGTGAGCAATCATACACTCAATTAATTTAGAATCTATTGTAAATCTATGATTCTGTGGGAATAACTGATGCACTGAACACATAGAACTTCACCTTTTAGAGGTTACATGAATCAGAGGAGTTAAAAATGTATATGTAGTTTCCTATCCAAGTACTAACCAAACCAGCCCTGCTTAGCTTCTGTGGTCACATGACACTGGGCAGGCTCAGGGTAGTATAGATGTAGGCTATATCTATCATCTGTCTATCTATCTGTCTGTGTCTATCTATCTGTATGTCTATATATCTGTCTGTCTGTCTGTCTATCTATTTATCATTTGTCTATCTATCATCTAACTAGCTATCACTTATTTATGTACACAGCCATACAAGGAGGGAGAAATGGAAGGAGGGAGGGAGGGAAGGAGAGAGAGAGAGAGAGAGAGAGAGAGAGACTCATGGCTAAAAGGACAGCAACTTTTTTTCAGTGTACAAAATCTAAATCACTGTCTATTCTCTGTATTCGGCTTCCATAATCTCTGCACCTCAATTCCAGATGCATTACAGCTTTCCTGTAATCTCTATTAGATTATTTGCTTCTCAAGGTGAATTTTAATAGCTCTACTGTAGTGCTTTTTGGTACAAGTTTTACCTCAGTGGCAAGATGTTTCATTCTTTTATTATCTTATTCATTTATTAATAATAATAATATATTATTCATCCAGTATGTATTTAGTGGGTGAGTGTTATGGGCAAAACATGTTGTTAGGTTCCAGGAATTCATAATGAATAAGACAAATATCTGTGTTCCACAGTTTATGAATTAATGAGGGTGAAGGAATGTATTATTTGTCAAGCTTCACCAAGAAAAACTGAATAAGGAGATCTGACGGGGGGCTGCCATAAGCAGCTGGGTTATGTACTTTTGGGGGATGAGCAGACAAGGCTGAAATCTTTAGGGCAGGCCATCAGGATGAGGGTTCCCAAGCTTAGAAGTGAAAGTTGCTGTTCTCAGGTGAAATTCCTTGCTTTTCCCAAGAGGCCTTAGTTCTATTGCAAATGTCTGTCAGTTGATCTAAGCCTCTTTAGGTTGCGTAGCGTGATCTCTCTTATTTAAAGGTAGTCAATAATGGGCTTTTGTCTCTCTACAAAACACCCCACAGCAACGCCTACATTAGTGGGGTTTTTTTGAATAGTTGGGAACTGTAACCTAGCTTTGTGACATATGAAACTGATCACCACAGGGAGGAACATTAAAGAGGTGATTGAAATACCATGTATTTCTAGAAATAGAAATTCCATTTTCTTTGCTTAAAAATAACCTTAGAGTTGGACTTAACATTTAATTTTGAGATAAATAAGAAGACTTGTCTCAGGAGCTTAAGGAAGCCATCAGATTTACTGAGTCTGAAGCTAAGAGTCTCTAAAAACAATTCTGATACCTACTCGGTACCAATTATAACCTCTAGGGGTGTAGGTCCTTCCCACTGGTAATTCAAACATGTGATTCAAATAATTGTTGAGCATTGAGACTAAATGCTGTAGTGGATTTGAATCTCAAATTGTTTTTATACATGCTTCCATATGAAAATGATCTTTTCAACTTCCTTGGATGTGAATGTTTATGTAAATTAGAGACAACAGATTTTGCTAAACACATCATTATTACAGCTGTTGAGATGCAGTAAATGGTTTTCCTATGCTATAAGCACACAGAGGACAGGAATGCTGTACCGTTTAGTTTCTCAGTTATGATAGGAAATGTAATGTTGCACAAACAAAGAACAATGGCCCTCCACTCTCGGAAGGGTCATGCAAAAGAGATTTCTTGCCTACAGAAAATGTGCTCTGGGTTTTCAGGGCAGCTGACCCCATGGAAGGCTTACATGCCTTTTAACCTCATCATGTGGTTCAAGGTAAGTAAGGCAAAGAAGAGAGAAAGATTGTAGAGCTGGGAGTAACAATTGATGCATGTTACTACCGTTCCTTGGCCAGACTTCAGAAGAAAACGAAACATGACCTCAAGGGCATGGGAGTGGGAAGGAAATAGATGCTGACAAACATTAGTGTCATATAGACTGTTTCGTATTTTATCTCTGAGCTTATATCAGCAAGTGTTGCATAGTAAAGACTTACTAGACATTGGGCAACTCCATATGCTACATCTGCTTTGCTTTTAGATAATGCATGTGACCGTGTGTGTGCATGTGTGGGGGGAGTGGTGGTGGTGTGTGTGTGTGTGTGTGTGTGTGCATCTTTGTGGTATCTTTAGGCCAATGATTCTGAGCACATTGGTTCTGCGTGTCTATTGTGACCCTCAGATTTGTGATTCTTGAGAGCAGACGAGCAGAGCTGACACATATTAATTAATCCCGGAAGTGGGATAAAACCAGCTACAATGATAGTGACAGGAAGGAGACTCTCCCTTGGCACAAGGCTCTCCATCTGACCTTCATCTCTTAGAGTTTCTCCATTCATACAAAAGAGAGGCCAAACCTTTGGGAGTGCTTGACAATAGCCTCACCACATAGACACAGAAAATTGCCCAAAGCATAGAATAACTCATTAAAAAATATGGTATGCTTTAGGACAGAGAAAATCTTTCTGTCTTCTGCAGCCTGCTCAAGTCTCTGTGCAGGGAGACTGGCTAAGTTCTGTCGGGAATAAGCAGCACAAGTCTGTATTACTTCCTTGGTCAGATAAGCACCACTGGACAGCACACTTCCCAACATGTTGGAGCTTCGCAGCTCTGAAGCATGGTGGAATGATTAGGAAAGGCAGGCATTCTGTCCTGAAGGTCAGGGCATCTTCAGAACCTTTCCTGTGAGTGACAAACATATGATCTTCCAGGTTACCACCTCAAAGAGTCACCTGATATTGACTCCATAGGCTGAACTCTCCATGAACCCTCTATCCAGAAGGAGGAATTTTTATTTTTATTTAATTATTTTTTTACAGCACCATGGCTAGGAGGGCAAACTCATCTTTATTCAGAAGCTAAATTTAGAAATGCTTGATTTATTTATATTTATATTTCATATTTCCAGTTGCAAAGCTATGTCTGTGCATTTCTTGTTCTAATTACATTTGAAAGGTTTCCACTACCTAAGTAGTCTTCCAAAGAAACATTTCCCTGTACCAACTATATTCACAATTGGCAGACCTGGTTTATATATGCTTTGGAATAATTAATATGACCTTGCAGCAAAAGCATCTGTTTGAAATCTAAGCTAAGGACATTCATTAGCTGTTGTGTCAACTCTGTGTTATTAATATTAACCAAGTAAATCTTCAGTAAAACTGGCCATGTTTCAAATTCTCAATAGTAAATGTGACTTGTGACTACTATATTGAACATCCTGGGTGTGGAAGACATCTCATCATGATGCAAATATGTTTGTTGGACTCTCTGAAGGGGCCAGAACCAGAGCTTTTAAAAACACTGACCTCTAGCCAAGACCACAAGTACTCTATTGAACAGTTATGGAAAGAGAGCCCAACCTTGTCTTTTTCCTGATTTTAGTGGAAATACTTTTTGAGTCTCTCCATTTAGGTTGATGTTGGCTATAGGCTTGCCATAAAATGCAAGGAAAACTTGTATCCCTAAGTTCTCCTGGATTTTGATAATGAAGGGTTGTTGATTTTGCCAAGGACCTTTTTCTGTATCTACTGAGATGATCATATTTTTTCTTCTTTTAGTCTCTATATATGGTGAATTGCATTTATTGGTATACATATGCTGAACTATCCTTGCATCTGAAGGAGATCATTGGGATACAGTTAGGAAGGGAAGAAGTCAAAGTATATTTCTTTTCATATCACATGATAGTATAGCATAAATAATACAAAAAATTTTACCTGGGAATTCCTACAGCTGATACACACTTTTGGCAAAGTAGAAGGATACCAAATTATCACAAAATCACTAGCCTTCCTATATATAAGTGACAAACAGATCAGGGAAGCATTATCTTTCACAATAGCCTCAAAAGATATTAAATATCTTGGAGTAACTAATAAATCAAGTGAAATACTTGTATGACAAAAACTTCAAGAAATTGAAGACAATATCAGGAGATAAAAAAGATCGCCCATGCTCAAGTTTTAGTAGGATTAATATAGTAAAAATAGGCTTCCTACCAAAAATAATTTACAAACCCAATGCCATCTCCATGAAAATTCCAACATAATTCTTCCCAGAACTTGAAAGGATATTTTCAGTTTCATATAACTCCCCCCCAAGAAAATGATAGCTAAAGCACTCCTGAAAGATGGAGTGACTGCTGAAGGCATAACTATCCCTGATATCAAATTGTACAATAGAACTATAGTAATGAAAACAGTATGTATTGGTACAAAAACAGACATGTT
>LOJH01040370.1:0-14631 GCA_001685095.1 Ellobius talpinus
TATTTCGGGGTATAAGCTAGCCGTACAGGAGCTGGGCGGGACGAAAAGCAGGCCCGTGCTCCTAATCACAACAATCAGTAAGAGGACATATATGTTTTCATTATAGTTTATCATAAATGCAAAGTCTAAGAATATAGTATTTTATCAGCTGACATTCAGAAAAAGTATAGACTTATAGAAAGTCATTTATAGTCATTTGATACCAGTTTACCAAATAATAAAAAACTTACACATTTATTTAATCAATGGGAAATTTATATACCCATTTTACTAACCAATTTTTGTAACCTTATAGGAAGTGGAAAAATTCATTCCACATTCCAATTAGGTCCATGTGACCTGTGATTCTGTAATTATAAAACTTTAGATTGCCAAGACAAAAGATAAGCAAGTAATTATGTAAAATTTAGTCAGTTTAGTGAGTTTATTTTAGGGACTTATTTAAATGATTTGTGAGATTTAATGTCTTTGATGCTAACATATAAATTACATTTTAAATTTTATTAAATGTAACTAAAGAATACAGAACTCTGTATTGGAGTAGTAAAACTTCTGTCCACAAGTATTTGAACATTAACATTCTTAAGAGGTATAATCAAAATTAATGATTTTTGCTCAGAATACATTTGTTGCATATCCAATAGGAAAACTAATATTAATGCTGTCTGTGATGTGGTAAGGGAATCACACTTTATACTATGAGAGATGGCTCAGCGGTTAAGAGCATTGCCTGCTCTTCCAAAGGTCCTGAGTTCAGTTCCCATCAACCACATGGTGGCTCACAACCAACTGTAATGGGGTCTGGTGCCCTCTTTTGGCCTTCAGGCATACACGCAGACAGAATATTGTATACATAATAATAAAAAAGATAGTGGAGATTGAATTTTATAAAGTAACCATAAACAAGCATTCTAAGCAAATCATAAATCACTAATGCATAAACCTTAGTGACAATGTATGCTTTAGAGGTCCTGTAACTGAAACTGTTATATTACCATTCACCTCCTCAGTCCCAGAAACACATCAAGTGGTTGCTTTGTTGAGGGTAGTGTTAGAGGACAGTATTTGATACATTCCACTAAAATTTTAATTTTGCTCTTGCTTCTTTGTTTCTCACTACTCATACGATGTTAACTTGGGCTTGCCTTCTGTTTCCTCAGTTTAGATTTAGGGCTAAAGAATGAAAACTAAGTATCTTATGTTTTTAAGGAAGTGTTTTCACTTTTCAATACAAGGTAAGGTGTTGTGTCCAAACAGAACACACAAGAGAAGAAATGAATAGGGCTGTGTGAACCATAACAGGGCAGGTAAAAAGTAGAGTTAAATTTTCTCAACTGTTGAATGAGGGGCTCTGTGGGAATAAAATGGGTCCAAGGAATTGACATGGTAGGCTCTGGCTTGACAGTGATGCTTTGAATGACAAGCAGAGGAGTCACACAGACATGCAGCAATGACACTGCATGTAGATCTCTAGCAAGAAAGACCTTATTTATGACCATGAAAAGAATCCAAGAAAGTATTCAATTTTCAAGTCTATTTCAGAATGCTCTGTATGAGTACTCAATGGGTGTATAGCTACATTCTCTTTAGCCAATCTTCTGTTGATGGATGCATTGGTTGATTCCATATCTTGAGTATTGTGAATAGTGCCACAGTGGTGGTGAAGATGCAGGTATCTCTTGTGTATGCTGACTGTTTCGCTTCTCGAATGCATACCCAAGAAAAAAATGGCTAGATCAAATGAGTTTTAGACTGCTGAGGACCTTCCATAGTATTTTCTACAGTGTGTGACCTGATTTGTATTCCCATCAACAGTGTTTGAGTTCCTTTTCATCATGTCCTTAATAGTATTTGTTGTTTTTATTCTGTGATTGGGAAAACCCATCCTAAGTAACTAAGGTGTGATGGAGCCTCATTATAGTTTCCATTTGCATTACCTGATGAGTAATGAAAACGGCAATTTACATATATATATATATATATGTGTGTTTGTGTGTGTGTGTGTGTGTGTATCCTGTGCATTTGGATTTCCTCTTTAGGGAAATGTGTATTCATATTATTTTATTTGCCCACTTTTAACCAGATTATTTTTGCTGTTATTATTTCTGAGGTTTCCTATTCATTCTGGCTGTTAATACTCTGCCAGATGAAGAGCTGATGAATATGTCTTAGAGTTGATTGTCCCTTCACTTTGACTGTTTCCTTTTTATGCAGAAGCTTTTTAATTTGATGAAATCCAATTTGTCAATCCTTGCTTGTGTTTTCTGTGCTTTCAGAGATCTAAGCAGGAAATAGTTGCCTGTGCCAGTATCTTGAAATCTTTCTCCTATGTCTTCTGATAGCGGTCTCAGAGTTTCTAATCTTGCATCAAAGTATTTTGCTCATTTTCAATTAACTTTAGTACATCTTGAAAGATATGATTCTGATTTGAGTGTTCTACCTTGGGTTATCTGCCTTATCCAATCTCATTTAGTGTAGAGGCTGTTTTTGTCTCAATATACTAAGTTGGCACTATCTCCTACAGTTTCTTTAATAAATATACAATAATTTTGTCATAAGGATCTTTCATCTTCATGGTTGAATTTATTCCTAGATATTTAATTTATTCTAGTAGCTGTTATAAATGGAACTCTTTCCTTGATGTCTTTTTCAAACAGCTCACTAATAGAACTGCTACTGATATTTGTATTTTTATGTATCCTACAACTTTGCCAATTTTTAAATTGGGTTATTTGTTAACTTACTATGAAATCCCTTAAGTTTCATATATAATTTAGACAGTAGCTCCTTGTCAGATGTTTGCTTTGCAAATGTATTCTCCCTCTGTTAATCATTTCTCACACTGGGTTCAAGTAATTTAGTGTGATGTATTCACATTTGTGCGTTTAACTTTTATTGTATGTGTTGTTAGAGTCATGTTAAACAAGTCACTGACCATGCTACTTCAGTGTAGGATTTCCTTACAGTGATTTCATATTTTAAAATCTGGAAATTAAGTTTACAATCCATTTTATAGTACAATGCAGGATCTAATTTCATTCTTCTGCATGAGGCCTATTTGCCTAGGACCATGTATTGCAATCTGTCCTCTGTCACATAGCTTTAATACACTACCATTAATTGACTCCAAGTGTGTGGACTTGTTTCTGGGGTCTCTACTTTGTTTCCATTAGATTATGTATGTATTTAAATATCAATTTCAGATCTTGATGTCACACACTGAGTACTATAATGAGTAGACCTTGAGTAATTTTGCTCAAGAATGTTTTGACTATTTGAGTTTATTATCCTAAATTTTTACACAAAATTCTATTATAAGTACTTATGTCAGTTAAAATATCTTTTTTATTTATGGTGTAATAAGTATTTATGACTTGGATAAGTAAGTTCAGAAGCGTTTATAATTTTGGTTTGGTGTTTGGGGTATTTAGTTTTGATGTGCTGTCTCAAGTAGTCGAGGCCACCCTTGTATTCCTTGCATAGCCAGAGGGAATTTCCTGATTCTAATGTCTCCCAGGTACTGGGATTACAGGTTTATGCTCCTGCCGCAGGCTTCTTGTTTATTGAAAATTTATGTCACAGTATCTTTGTGTTTTGTGTGACTAGGAAAAGTAAGCATTGGCTAGAGAGTTCCTACTGGGGCACATGTTGTCTCTGCTGCCTTATTCGGTAGACATGGACTTTATTTCAACATTTAACTTCATTAACTTGTAGAGAGGCAGTCCTGAATCTTAGCTTAATGTTAAAACTTTCTAAATATTGATATATCAGAGGGATATTGCTCTGCATTACATTTTTTTGTCTTATAATTTTGAGAACCTTACTTTTTCAGTTGCCCCCCCCCAACTCCTAATTTCAAATGTTTTCCTTGGTTAGTATAAGCAGTGACAAATTAAAATACCTGATTTCAACTAGCACTGTTTCTATCAGTATACATAATTTATCCAAAACCTAATTGTCTCTGTCCAAAATTCTGAACCATCCCAGAGAACAGATGGTTTAGGAGGTCAACTGGGAGAATGCTTGTCCTTTAATTTATGAATTATACAACGTTCTTCCTGAGAAAACTACCATGAGAAAATTGTTTTTATTCATTTATTAACTTATTTTTTTAAAATTCACACTTCACATGGAATAGAAAACTATGACTTTGTCTGTGCTCCTTAATTATTTTATCGTATTTTTCTATCCACAGATTGCTCAGTCCTATGAAAAAAAAGCATTTTACTGATTGTTTTCTTTCTCATGTAAATTATGCTTTTACTTTTGTAATAGAATGTTTTCTAAGGACTTTTTAAATTCATTTTAAAAATTTAATTTGGGTGTGCTCTTTCGTAAATTTATTTTCTTTGACTAAAAGTTGCTCCTCTGTCTGTTTAAATGGCATGAAAATTAAGGTATCTATATGTGGCTATTAGTTTTCCTAGCTTTAATTCTGAAGCATTTCAAAACTTGTTAAAACTATAATAAGGGTAATAATGTGTAGAAATCCCCCTGTATCCTTCACTTAGCTTCATCAATTGTTAATGCTTTGGTATATTTGCTTTATCATTTCATCTTTACCCTTTAATACTATTTCTAAGCTCTTCTTGTGAATGTTTAAATAATCACAATGCAATTAAAAAGTTCATTAAATTTCACATTGAAATGTTCTTTAATGTATAATTCACAGCTCTCTGTTAACAGCCATCACAGCCAGGTTCTTTCATAGTATTGCTTTTCCCCATGGGACAGGGACCCTCTTGATAATTATGTATTGAGCTGAGCTGTCTTGTCTCTTCTTTCTCCTTTAATCTAATATTATCTGTCCTGTCAGAGCCCATGAACGTGGATTCGTTTCACCTTGACCAAAGGTCAGAGAGTTCAGGCCTACTCTTGCTCCTTCATGGTTACCACAGGAGGTTTGACCCAGGGTGTGGCTGCCTACAGGATGCTTGGCCTAAGGTGTGGTTACTGCATCCCCTGCCTAAACAGCAGAATACTTAACTCAGGATATAGTTACTTGATATTTTTGTATTGAAGAGGTAATTACTCTGTTTGTTCTTTGTATCATGGTAAAGCAGTATTTTGCTTTCTTCCCCCCTTTTGGATTGGGATATACAAAGAATAGGAAAAAAAACATGGGACAATATAGTATTCACCAGGTTGCCCCCGACTCCATTGTGTGTCACTGTATTTCTTTTGTATCTCATCTTTGTCTGCCTAGCATTTCTAATGCATCCCTGGAATGTAGAAACCAATCGATACTGGATTCTGACACTGTCCAACTCTAAATAGTATTTGTGAATAACTCATGCCATTTTTAAAAAAAATATATTCTTCTCTTTTCTTTTTTTAATTTTCTCTTTTCTTCTTTATCTACAAAGTCAACTGATACTTCCCTACTTTAACATTTATTATAGTGGATAGAAATTGCTGATTGCTAATTCCATAATTTTCACTAAACCAGGCATCTATTTACCCCCAAAGCATTAAAACTTTGTGCATCAAAATAATAAAATTAAAGAAATACAATCCATAATATAAAATATTTAATGTTATTTTATTTACTTAAACACTCAGTTATTCCCATACCATTTATTGAGAGAATAAAACCATAAATCTTCTTCCCTGTGCACATGTATCAGTTCAGCTATGTAGAGTTTCAAAATGAAACCTGGGGTAGATCAGTTGACTTACTTCAATGGTGTCAGTTAATTCACTAGGGAAGCTACCATCTCAGATTCTTTCACAGTGTATGTTAGAATCAAGTTATACATCTTCCAAATTTAGACCCCTGTTTTACTAATCATTTTGTTTACATTCTATCATAGAATATCCATGAGACTTTTAGATTTGAGTCAATTTGTTCTGTTCATTCATGAAAACGTCCATCACAGTTTCTCTCGGATTGTATAAAATCTATCAGTAATTTTCAAGAAAATTTACTTCTAAACACTTACCGACTCTACCACTTATTTATAACATCTCTCTTCAGTTATTTTTTGTCTTTAGTTTATTTGTGGTGTGTGTGTGTGTATGTGTGTGTGTGTGTGTTCGGTTCTTTATGAGTTTGTATTTGCTTCTTTGAGATAGGGCCTTGCTAAGTATTGGTAGCTAACCTCTATCTCCAGCATCTCCTTCCTAAGATGTGTGTGCTACCATCTCAGATAACTCCAGTTTTAATAATATTTTATTTATTCTTTGGAAATTTTATACATACATCTAGAGTGTCTGATCATGTCTAGTCATTTCACCCACTCAGTTCATCACACCATACCTTGCCGTATTTCCCTCCCAACCTCATATCATCTTTCATTTTTAAATTGTAGTTTTAAAAATTCATCCAAGTGTATGTATCTACATGTGAGTCTTTGTAAGTACATTTGTGTAGTTTCAGAGACCAGAAAAGGATGTGGGGAACCTAAGAGATGGAATTATCAGTGGTTGTGAGTCTTATCTCCCTGCCCCATACAACATTAGTCCTTGAAATCAAATTCTGGTCTAGTGAAGGAACAGAAAATGCTCTTAACATGTAACATATCTCTATCATCCTATGTCCACTTTTTATAACTTAATGAGTCCTGTTTGCTCTGCCTATATACCTATGTGTGTGTCCAATCCCTTGGGCCTGAATGCATATTTCTGCATATGTGCATGAGTATGTGTTCGTATGTATGTATGTATACATCTAAGTATCATTTCAGGCATACATGTGCCATGGCATCTGTGTGGAGGTCATAGGATAACCTCCTGTATCAGTCCACATTTTCCACATTGTTTGATATCCTGTCTTCTATTGCTGTTCACCATTACAGAAACCAGGCTTGTTGACCCATACCCACCTCCTATCTCACAGGAGGAAAACTGAGATTTACAACCACTTAAGCTTTTATATAGATTCTAGAGGTTTGGAATGAGGCCCACATGCTCATGCAGCAAGCACTTTACTATGAAGCAAGTTCCCTAAACACAGGTATTTAATTTCTTGAAGTAGCATTTTCTCATCATCATCAAGTATCTTATTCATCCTTGTCTTAACTATGTAGGCGTGTTTCCTGTTCCTCTAGTATTAGTAAAATCTTTGTATCAATTTTAGTCATTTTGTTGGAGTGTAGAAACCAAGTTGATTAAATACAGTTTTATCTATTCATCTTGTAACCTATAGCCTGTTTATAAGGGTAAAAATCATTTTAATTCTTCAGGAGTTCGGCTGCTAATGTTTGTAAGAGTTCTTATTTTCATGTTTACTGAGGCTTGTATGTGGGCAGAATGTTTATAAAGTGATGAAATCTCTGGAGATTTTTGTAAGTTATATTTACTTCTGTAACACAATGAAGTATTCTTTGTCAGTGAAGTCATGTATACTGACATTGTTTTTCAATTCTTGCTGTTTTTCTATTTTTCCTGTTAAATTACACTTTTCACTGAAGTGGATCATTTCTTCTCTAACTCACAACAAACTTACTCTGGGATGTGTGCTGGGACAGGGAAGGGCTCACTTCATTCCATTCCTGTTTCTTGAGGCCGGTTACCTTCCTGTTCTGATACCTAGTATCCTAAGTGGCATTGCATCATGTTTATAATTATTGTGCAAACAGATCTGGTGCTTGTTAGCTCATCTGGACAAAAATACAGAAAGCTTTATTCATGATTTCTGCTTCTCATTAATTTTAAACTTTTGTTTGTTATACATTCCACAAATAATTTATATCAATTTTAAGTTGATATTTTACTTTTCTTCAGGTATTATTTATGTAGTTAATATGTGTTTTTTAAAGTTATATGTAGTCAAAATTATCAATCTACTCATTTATTCTTCTGCATTTTGCTTTATTCAAAGTATCTGCATTTATAGCACCACATTGCCTATGCACTCAGGTAATAGACAAATTGAGCATATTTTTTTCTTTTTGAGCTTGTTTTCTCATAAGAACTGAGTTTGATAGTTTCTTGAATAACTGAAGACTTACCCAAACATTGTTTATATAAATATCTAATGTTTAATGTTTACATATATATGTCTAAAAATGTTTATAGAAGTGTCCAGTTATTTGAGATAGTGATTTTAATATACCAAACCACCCATTGTTTCAAAAGGATGCTGAATTCAATGGTAACTCCAAACGTAACAATTTGGATGTGATTTGTTCTTTTACAAAAGGTCACTTGAAATCACAGGCAGGAATGCATTATTTGTCCATGAACTCAGAGGCTTTGGATATTTTAGGGCTTTGATATTTATTTTCACTGTGGTTTATCCATTAATTAAATTAGATGAATATGGGGAAAATATGGCTAGTTTATGAGCTAATTATATTTCCTCCTACTCAGAATCTTTGAACATTTTTATTTATTAAAAATAGAAGGCTTTTTATCTACAGAGCATGAAATTACAGAACATTAAAGTTAGAGATATAATTCATGTATGTTTTTTGCATTTGACCTGCACTTTCTCACTTTTAGGCATGTAAGACACAGATACAGATTTGCCTGCCCAGCACCATTACTCCCTGCAAAATCTCCTGTACCCCAAGCACTATCTTGAGCATTTGAATGATTTAACTCTGCATTATAATTTTAGTATTTTAAATTAGGTTGGAATTGATCTATGTTACTTTCAATTCATTTATAAAAAGACCAGATCTTTTTGTCATATGTTAATCATTTTACTAAAGTAGAATGTTAATTTCTGTGTCTTGAACCTTCTTTACAGTAGGACGTTAAACCAAGGAAACTTTTTCTAACTCATTTGACTTCACATTTTCAAGTTCATGTAACTGTTCTAACTTCTTTATTCTGATTAGTTGGCAGTTTGTTCTTACAATGTTGCCCAGAATTCAGTCCTCCAGGCATGACTCTGCCTTACAAGACAGAGCTTTGTATCCTTTAGATCTATGCTCCCATGCCTACAGTGCAATGCCATTCATAAGTACGAGCAAATAACTTAGAATGTGCTGGGATTTGGGAATCTCAAATTGTAGAAATACTTGTATTTTAGTTTATATTGTGTGTCAACACACTGCATTTTCCTTTTAATGGGTTATTTGTTCTTAACTATTTGTTGAAGTCAATAATGACTGCTAATAGTTACACTGTTTCTCATTCTTATTCTCTGTCATTTTCTCAAGATTATGTTCCACCTTGCTCCAGTGTTGAGAGATATTCTAAAGTAACAGTAGGCTTCATGATTTAAAATAATTGTGAGGGAGCTGGGCTGGGGAAGTTATGAGTGCTCAGTGCTTAGGAGTATGAAAAGCTCTTAGAGAGGTCCTGAGTTCAGTTCCCAATATTCGTGTCATGCAGTTCACACTGCAAAATGCTTACAGCACTAGGCTATGTGGGCACTTTCACTAATGTATATCCACGCTCCCTCGAACACATAATTAAAACTAATCTTTGAAAAAGTAATTGGAAAGTCCCAGAATTCCCCCTTAAGAGGTCACAGTGCACTTTTGTTTATCACAGGCTTTTTAGTACTACAGTGGTAATCTAACTGAGGAATTTCACTTAGCCAACCATTTTAGACTTCAGCTATTTGTTTTATTGAAAACAATGAATTGCTGTTACACAATTTATTCCATAATAGCAGTGTATAATGTGATGTACCACAAGCACTGCAGGTGAAATAAACATGAGGTTTAATCATATCAGCTGAGTGTCAAAATGCCCAGACATAACCATATGTAAATTATAATTATTCATATGAATGAATGGTGGAATTTTCTTCCATTAGGCATTGGTAGCTAAGTTCAGAAGGAGAAATTCCATTTACCTGATGAAGAGTATAGAGAATCCTGAGAGCCTTAGAATTTAGAAAGTTATTTGAAACAGTTTATGAAGATATCACTATTCTTGAGGGATAAAAGTGGTTTGTACATATTTACCTGAAAGTAATTTTGTTGGTACAGTAATTATGCAAATGCACCCAGGATGTATATGTAATGGTATGAAGTATGCAATAGAAAGAACACACTGATGAAATAATATTTGCATTGCACTTGGCATAATCCAAACACACATATTTAGATGCTAGCATAGGCCAAAAGGGGGAGGGGAAACCAGGCATCACTTCTTGATTAGTCTTTGTGTGTGTGTGTAATTTCATGGTATAACATATAATACATATATATGTACATATTATATATGCAAATATTCTAAATATCTTTTTGAATTAACTTCTAACACAGTTTTATTTGTCAGCATTTCATCACTGTTATGAAACACCAAGTGTGGATCATTTATGAAGAAAAGATGTTTAATATCTCATAGTTTTGAGAATTTAAAGTCCATACAGTATAACACGGGCTCTTGGTGAGCACCAGTGCTAGGTTGCATCCCACCCCATCCCACAGCAATGTCAGGAGCCAAACATATAAACCATTTCCAATGGCTACCACAGGGAGTGGAAATGAACCTACTCATTTTGCAATAGCATTCTCCAGCGGCCTCAAGGAACTCTAAGAACAATGTGTTCTGCTCTCATTCTTCAGTGATTGAGATCTCTAATGCTCACCCCTTAATGCTTTCACCACCTCCTGATAGCATTATATTTGGAACCAAGAGTATTCCACATGAACCTTTGTGGTGCACTATTAAATCTTACTTAGACTATAACAGTAGTGATGCTATAGCTTATTGCTGTAAATTAGATATATACATGAAGTTTTTCAAAGTCATAAGACTTAGCTTAATAATTAATGATATTGAGGTAATACTTACATAATAGCATTCAGTGTTTTTCTTTATATTTAATATATAAAGAAATATAATATAAACATTATATTTCCTAATGTTTACTTTTAAAAACCATTAGATAATCCAGAAAATATTTAATTCAATATTCACTTAAAAATATTTATAGACTACATTACAGGCTTGAGATGACAGGATTGTTTAAACACCTAAAGTAATAAATATATGACTTTTAAGCTAGACTCTAGAAAAATACACCTAGTGGGTTCCAGGAATTCGGCTTTCATATTAAGAAGATATGTCATCAGTGAACAGGGGCCTGAACAAACCTTGTGCAGAAACTAGAACTCACTTCTATTTTCCATTTAGTGCTTTCCTTGAGAAATTCATACCAATTTCTTTAGATAATAATAATTATATAATAAAATACCTAAAATCCTTTTATAAAGCTATTTGAAAGTATATAAAGAGCAAATGAAAATAAAAATAAAATTTAAAGATAAAGTTCCGAGAGAAATCTATCTTAACGATAAAATAGATATGCACAGTCTAAAGAAGAATAAGAACAATGTCTTATAGGAAACAGGATAAAACAGTTTATGTGAACAACTAAAACTCTTCAATTATAGCATTGAAAATTGCAAGATAATTTACATGATCAAATAAAGGAAATAATGTTGACGTGGTAAGTAGTTTGGTTTTTCTTGCCCTGAATGAAGATTAAACTAAGAAATGCTGCTTTTCTAAGTTCAGATGTGATAAGCTGCCATTTCACGTTCTGAAGTAAAAACCATACACAATATAACCAATGAATAAATTATCCCCCGAAAAAGCTTAATTTTTTTCAACTGAAAGTAGATATTTTAGGGAGAAGTTCATTTGTAATGACTTATTCATCTAAAATCTAGTATTTACTAAATAAATAAGTCTTTAAGTATTGCACGCTACTTGCTAAGGTGATATAATGGGAAGTCTGATAACACGATGAGCCTTTTTAATACAGTTTCTGAATGCATTTTCAGATCTATTATTTGCCTGACCATTTATGAATGAGCTTTTTGGGGTGTAGTTTTGTTTTTTTTAAATTAGTGACTTTGCTAAAATTTATTGATATTATTTCACAGTACAAGAATAAACTGTCTGGGTTAGAATTAATGATTATTAAATGTGATAATACAAAAATGGGATGCCCTTTAGAAATATATTGAAAGCCAAAACAATGAATGCTCCATGCATTTATTACGACTTAATTTGTCCGCAGATGTCTGGTAGCAGCACTTTCCCTGGTGAGGCCTGTAGGTGGAGAAGGTTACTCACACATGCATTCATTGTTGGCAAAAATGCAATATTCTAGTTTACTGGAACTTCAAATGGAATCCACAGCATCTTGAAACTTGTTGTAAATGACCAGTCCTGCATACTTCCTGCTAATTCTATAACAGAATCTGCTTATTAACAACATATAAAAGGATTAACACATATTGGAGTTTTGAAACACACCCAGACATAGACATCCTAATTCACTATTGACCCCATTAAACATACATCAGAATCAGAATCGAAACCCTTTACTAAAACTGAAACTTGATTATTTTCTCAAGATAATTAACTTTAAGTTGAATTCTAATGTGGATGTCCTTAATTCCTCGTATCTTTTCTTTGGTAGTAGCAATTTTACCCTTCTTCTATGTTTATAGTCGTAGACACACAGATATTTTGACAAGTGGGTGGAGATGCTTTTAGAGTATCTACAATGCAGACATAAAAATTTATCTCCGTAGGTATTAATAAGGTAGAGTACAAAATTACTTTGGAATAATAGTTTTAGAACCAGCTCAAATTCTGTAAACCGTTTTGATGCAGCCTTTTTCTTTTCTATGGGGAGGGGGTGGTAGTAAGAGAATCTTATATTCATCAGCAGCAATGTGATTAGGAGCCACAAGCACAACTCTGTTCTTCCACC
Source organism: Ellobius talpinus (assembly GCA_001685095.1). NCBI lineage: Eukaryota > Metazoa > Chordata > Mammalia > Rodentia > Cricetidae > Ellobius > Ellobius talpinus. Next base: position 12,638 of record LOJH01040370.1, read on the forward strand.
TATAGCAGCCTGAGGATCTCTTCAGAGACTTAATCAGATGAAGCGAGGATTTGTGGCTGTGCCCTAAAATAAATACCAGGGCTATCATTATGAAGCAAATTGGGAGTTTATTAAGAAAAGTTTCAAGCATCAATTTAATCATGGATATTAAGAGCAAGTAAGCTCCTTGGGGAAAACATTGCATGCAAGTGTGTGCATGGCACTCTCCAGCTGGTGCCAACTTTACTGTCTTGGTGGTAGCCATATGTATAGTGGCACAGTTTCAGTGGCTTCTCAAGTTACATCACAAAGGCTGCTTATGAACCTTAATTTGGGGAAACAGGTGGGTAGAATGGTGGACTGAATAGAATACAGCTGATAAAGTAAAACTATATTGTTTTGGGAATTCAGTTGGATCGTTAGTTGTATGGGGCGACTTGGACCAATGGGTATTGTCTTCTCTGGAGATAAAGGACCCCATAAAATCGGGCGGGGCAAAGGGCCTTCTGCTCTCACTTGGACTGTGAAGGGCTTGCAAAGTCACAGCTTGGTGACCTTCTGTGGACCTCCCTCATCTCCTTTGGGAATGAAGGGGCGTTGGCGGCGGCAGCAGCAGCAGCAGCAGCAGCAGCAGCAGCAACAGCAGCGTAGCTGTTTGTTTCTGTATCGCATGAGTTACTGAACAAACCTGACTTTGTCCCAGATCTCCTTTCCCACATTACTGCATGCAGGCGTTTTCTGTAAATGGAATAAGACCATACTTGCATTAAAAATAAAACCAGTTTGTTGTTATTTTAATATTCTTGTTGATATAAACCTATATAAAATATTTTTTTCTCTATACAGGCAACCCTTTGTTAATTGTGCTGAAATTCTTCAGTTTTAGATGGCAAGAGATTTCAACCAGACTTTGGGATTAGGGTTTTCTTTTTTAACCCTCCCACATTCCCTTACATTTCTTTCTTTCCTGCCGAATTACTTGTTTTTTAATGAAAGACGTTGGGAATAGCGAGTGTGATGCCTCTCTCCTTTTGCTGGTCTTTCAGTACAGGTATTGCAAAGTGCTGGGTGAGACTTGCAATCTTTGTTGCTATAATTAGCTTTTGTGTCACAGATCTCTATTTTTTCTAGCAATGTCCCTGCCTGAGAGTGGGGACTAATTTGCTTTGAGAGTTAAGAAACTACTATTCTTTTTTGTTCTTTTTTTTGTCTTTACATGTCATCTCTATAGTTCAAGGCCAAAACCTTTACAAGCAAAAAAGTAATTATTTTTGTTTGGTACTTTAAGGTGGGATTTCAGATTTTTTTAAACTGTGTTCAGAGTCAAACTTAAACATTGTATTTTTTTTATTCTGGGCTTCTTTCTTCTTTTTCTTTTCTTCTTCCTCTTCCTCTTCTTTTTCTTCTTCTCCTTTTTCTTCCTCTTCTTCCTCCTCCTCCTTTTCTTCTTCCTCCACCTCCTCCTTCTTCTTTTAAATACAGAATCTATATACCCTGGACTCACCTCAAGCTCACTATGTAGTTAACAACGTACTTGAACTTACCTCCTAAATGCTAGGATTACAGGTGTTCTCACCACACCTAATGATACTGGAGATCAAGTCCAGAGCTACATACATAGTAAGACACCACTCTCCTAAATGAGCTACATCCCCAAGCCTCTTCCTGGGATGTTCTTCAAAAATGTTATTGTTTATTTTCCTATTTCTTGAGCTTTCAGAGTCAGGCTGGAGCTACGCCATCAGCTTCCTTAAGTCTTCATCTTGTCAACCCATCATGAAAATCTTGGAACTTGCCTGACTCCCAGGTCATGTTTACAATTCCCTATAATAAATCTTTAAAATATATGTACTCTGTAGGCCTTATTCTCTAGCGGTTCCTGACATAGCTTTTCATATTTCTTTTCACCCCTTTATTGAAAATCTATTCTTTCTTTTTTTTTGCTTTTTATTTTTTATTTTTTTTTATTTTTTATTTCAGACACTTTTTTATTGTTATTAAAATATTTTCCACCT
>LOJH01040371.1:0-12410 GCA_001685095.1 Ellobius talpinus
TTTTTTTTTGTCTCTCACAACTCCCAGTGTAGGGATGACGGGCAAGGATTGCCATGGCCCCTTCTGTTGTCCAGCACTCTGGATAGACTTCTACACTGTGTAATGACCACGCTAGGAACTTGTGTGTCTTTGGTATAAACCCTCAGCAGTATATTAACTTCAGAAGATGCAGGCTTTGTTCAGTGGGTAAAGCAGAGAGTCTGAACTTCTTTCTTTGGGGGCTGTGGCTAGAAGCCAGGACCCTGTGCATACCAGGTGACCTCTCCACTGCTCAGCTACATCCTCAGCATAGTGGTGTGGTTCTATCAGCTCTCAGGCGTATGACACAAAGGACACTTGTTGCCTGGACCAGCATTGCTCCTGAAGTGGTGGCGCCCAGTACACGTCCCACTTCTGCTTCCTGGAACTTACAAAAGGACTCCACATCCTGTGGCCCCCAGGTTCCAAGTCAAGGAGAGAGCGGTGTGAAAACCCCCTTCTCTAAAGCGTTCGTTTTTCCATGGAAATGCACACCACTGTGCAGTTAGAGAGCAAGTCCACATCCTTCCTATGGACACTGAATAGCCAGAAAGAGCCAATCGGGCTCCAACATGCTAATGAGTGTCCTCAGTAGTAGCCTTTGAATATTTGATCAACAGAACCGTTCATTGTTTGCTGCTCTCCCTGACTCTGCTCATTATGGAAGATGATTCACTCAGTTCTAGGGAACAGATTGTTCCAAAGTCTAAATCCACTTCCCTTGCTAGTTTTTTTTTAAATAAAAAACATGCACCTGTGGAGTTCACGCGCATGCAACTGTGCCTGGAATAGAAATGAGGGAATTCATTTGTGCTCCATGGCGTACAATAGTAGTAACCTCTCGGGGCCCTGCCAAGCCTTGGGAATGGCTCTTTTCCTTAGAGAGGAGGAAAGAGATAGATGTGTCAAGTCTCTGCTAGCTGGGGAGATTGCAAGAGCAGGCTGAATTGAAATAAGACCATCTCCCCAGTAAAGCTGGCTATTCACCAGGCTAGGCAAAGAAATCATTGGTATCAAATTGTATGCCTGCATTTTCAGGCTGTGCTTTTGGGAGCTAATTTGGTGCAATCAGTTTGTTGGTCACGTGCCCCTCAGTGCTTAGGGAGACCTTGCAAATTGGAACCAAGAACAGTTTAATTTTGCTTTCAAAGCCTAATGGTTGGACAAACTCCTGTGGCTTGTCTAGAACCCTTTTCTACCTCCCAACTTTGGCGACTTCATAGTTTCTTCTTCCCATCTTGTCCTTTCAGTGAAAGGATGCCTGTGTTCTCTAAAATCCCATAAACCCAAGCCTTTTGCTGTGTGTTCCTGCAGCAATTGGCACAGTTGGCTCCCATACACATCCAGCCTAGATGAAATCTTAGCCACAGGAGAAGGCCACAGTCCAAGATACGAAAGTCCCTTCTTTGTCCTTCAAGAATGAAAGAGACAAGCAGCCCCACAAGCCTAATTGTGCCGAGTTCCAAGGACAAACTCCAGAAAATATCATCCCTTCCTTAGTCCTGAATCCGACTCCAGTTCCCAGACACAAGTGCAAGTCAGCCCTGTCCCAGAGGACAGTCTGGAAGGGTGGACAGGGAGCTGGACCCAACAGGTTCTCTTCTCCAGCAAGGCGGTAGATGGAATTGAGCTCTTGGTGGGTCTTCCTTAGAAGACTAGAATTCTCCACCAGGCTACAATCAACCAGTGTCTGGGGACCTTGGGATTCATAACAGTCAGCTCTGGGTGGGGGGCTAGACTGACAGACGAGAACACTCCCGTCATCCTCACATTGATGCTGGCCACATCCTTAGGACCGAATGAGTCAGTGTCCTCAGAGGGTGGAGACAGGAGGCAGGCTCAAGGATCTTTCCTTCAATATCTTGTTGTGAACTTGTCAATCACAGGTGGAATGAAAGCGCTAGAACACTGAGATAATTACCCTGTCTTGTTTCTTTGATTCTTCTCACACTGTGGAAGTTTAGCCCAGCTGGGTCCTTTCTCAGGGCCCTCTCTGGTGTGCATTTGGAAGATATGGTATCTCTTGGTCATTTGGCTGATTTTGGATATCTGAATAACTAAGGATGTTGGTACAGATTCTTCCACTCCCACCCCCACTATTGCTTTGAAGCCCGGTGTTCCCTTGAATGCAGAGAGATGTCCTGTGTACAGAAGAAGAGGGATGGACAAGGAAGAGAGCAGAACACACTCTGGGTAGGGAGGACAAGCCATGCAAGAGTTCACTCAGTACTGGGGTGAAGCCAGAACTAACTGCCTTACACACACACACACACACACACACACACACACACACACACACANNNAGAGAGAGAGAGAGAGAGATAACACCTCACCAGATCTTAGAAAAGAAGATGCCAGGGTTGGAAGAAGACTTATAGTCAGTAAGTCACCACCCACCTGATATCCAAGTCCCAGCCTCCCACCCCCCATCTTGCCTGAAGAGTGCTGCCAGGTGTGCTTGAATAACTTTGATTCTTCTGGATCCTCTGAGAATTGATGTCAGGGAAGGACAGAAGAGAACGAGCAAAGGTTTCTTAGTGGAGTCAGCTAAAAGAAAGGAATATGAAAAGAGCCATCTCCAAGATGCAAGGATGACCCTGGCTGAAACAGACGAAGATGCTGTGAGCTTCCTGGACTGACACGCAGCACACAAGTGAGAAAAGATTCAACAGAGTCCTTGGGGGGAGGAGCTCCCGGAACTTAGGTCAGATAGCAAAGACATCCTTTGTTACCAGAAATGTGTCTGCCAAAGCTAACTGTGTGAAACAGAAAGCCACCTTGGGACAGGGATGGGGGTGCATTCATACCCTCAGCCAGATGCGGTAATGGTATGCTCAGACCTCCCTGCCTGAGTCTCTGTGCATTGCAACAGTGGATGCTGGCCTGGTTCAGGCTCCTGTCCTGCCTCAAGCAACCTCCCTCCACCCCACCAGAATAGGGAGAGAAGACCACAGGATGGCAAGTAACGTAGAACAGAGCCTTGCAGAGAGGCCAAGCCTGGAAGCCAGGAGAGCAGAAACTCACACAGCTGCTTTCTGGATTTCAGGGGCAGCCGTTAGACTACTGCTCAAATCCAGGGATTGCAGACTGCAATCTGGCCTGGCCCTGGATGAAGAGGGAGAAGCATTTGCTGGATGTGCTGCATTTCACTTGAACCCCAAATTTAGCTCTGCTCAAATTAACCACCAACCTCCTGGGCATAGTGGTGCATGCCTAGAATCCCAGGCACATAGGAAATAAAGACTTCCTGTTGAGAGTTGAAAGCCAAGCTGGCTACATAGTAAGACCCTGTCTGTCTCAAATATAATAGTAACAAGCAAACAACAAAAACACTAAAAAACAAAAAATTCAACCAACCAACTTAAATGCTCAGTAGTTCTTTCCTGAGGTCCATTCCCAGTTGGCACCTAGCCCCAGGTAACCCTTAAATACCTATCAGAATCGGGGAGGAAAGTCTGACGGAAGCAGAAAATTTGAGATGCTCACTGATTTCAGATGCCACTCTTGTCTTTCTTTTTCTGCGAAAACAACAGCAAAAAATATAGAAAAAAATAGCTTGGAAATAGCTATTTTGAACAACCTTGAGGAAATGGCTAAAAATATAAAACTGTCAAGTATTGCAGTGATTCTCAGCGACAGTAGCTAGCACCTCGGGGGCACAGCCTTTGGTTTATGTGGAGCGCTTGCATTCAGCCTGGGGCTCTGCTGGATTATCATAGGCCTTCATCTTTGCTCCCTGATACCTAATGCCATCCCTAAGACGAGGCTGGGTGTTGTCATGGAAAGTGCTTATAGCCCGTAATCCAGGCTATTTTCAGTTTGAGACTGGCAGGTGCACAGTCTGATCACGTGGCCAGGCTTTGATGTAACTGTATTCAGAGATTTCCAACATCCATGCAACACACACGCACATGCACACACACACGCAAGCACATGTACGCACACACATGCACACACACCATGAAAACAGAGAGCCACTGGAGAGCAGCTTCTGATGATAGACCATGGGCCTTTTTCTTCACACTCAATTCTCATTTCGATAATGCGAGATCTGAAACTGAGGAGTATTGAAGGCAATAGAATCTGCTTTCTCCTATTTCCTGTGTGTAGAATGGCAATGTTACATGCTGATCAACAAGAAGAAATAAACAAGGAGTTTTAAAAGACAGAGGGCATGTTTTAAAGTGTGTCTTCCATTCTAATAACAGACCAAAGGTCAACTCAAAGACACAGAAGATTTATTTATAGGAAAACAATGCTTTATATGCATAGGAGATGCAAGTTTATGTGGGTGCACATGTGTGAGGTGCACATACACTTAGGAAGGTCAGAGGTCAACCAATGTGTGTCACTCCTAAGGAGCCATCCTCAATGTCTTTTGAGACAGTGTCTCTTATTGCATGCACTAGAGTAGTCTCGGCTGGCCAAAATCCCAGCCATCTTCAGGTCTCCATCTCACCAAAGCTTGGATTACAATCATGTGACACCACACCCAGCTTTTCATAAGGGCTCTAGGTACTGAACTCAGACCTTTATTTTGTGTGACAAGCACTTTAGTGACTGAGCCATCTCCCCAGTTCCAAAATGTTTTAGTTTTTTTCTTATTTGTTGATTTGTTTGATGTGTGTGTGCATTTTAATGATATCTTGTGCAATCAACCTGGATAAATTTCAGAACTACTGAACTGAAGAAAATCCACCACCAAAAGAGTATCTCCACCTTGGTTTCAATGATATGATGTTCAAAAACCAATTAACAGCAGAAGTCAAAGTCGAGGGTGTCTAGGGCAAGGGAAAGGCTGACTTCCCTGGGAAGGACCATACCAAGAAAAGCCCTGGTCCAGGCATCTGATGAAAATGTCCATCTTGGTATTGATGGTGGAGACCTGGTTCGGCACATTCAGCCAGTGTGCTGAGCATACCCCACTCTCCTGCAGCAAACAAGCAATTAGAACATTTTTCTCAAAACATTGCTAGTCTGAAATTGGTCAAGGTAGAAGAAATTTAAACTGAAAATTAACATCTGATACATTGGGTTTTGTTGTTCACTTTTTGCTGTTTCATACTGTTTTTCGGTTTTGGGTGCTAGTGATTAAACCCAGGGCCTCATACAGGCTCTGCAGACTCATGACCGCTGTAGCCATATCCCCGGCCACCACCCCCACGCACCCTTGCACCCTTCTCAGGCCCTCATGGGTTCTATTCCGAATTGATTAGTACCATGATCATAGTAAGTAGCCGGCATGGTAAACTGACTTTAATCCACCCATAGCTAATTCTCACACAAGATTTATGCTAATCTTTCCTACCACATTTGTACTCACCGGTTTTATGTCAACTTTATACAAGTTATAGTCATTTGGGAGATGGGAACCTCAAATGAGAAATAAGTATCCGGCTGTAAGGCATTTTCTTAATCAGTGATTGATGGGGAGGGCCCAGTCCTTTATGAATGGGGCCATCCCTGGGATGCTGAACAAGCCCTCATGATGAGCCAGGCAGCAAGCAGCACTCTTCCACAGACCCTGCATCAGCTCCTGCCTCCAGGTTCCTGCCTTATGATAAACAGTGTTGTGGAAGTGTAAGCCCTATAAACCCTCTCCTTCCCGAGTTGCTTTCAAGCAATAGAGACCCTAACAAAGACAACATCGAAAGCACACCACACCAAACCTAAGTGAATCCTACTTTATTAAAATATGTTTCAAGTGTTTAAGAATGCAAATGTTACCATTGTTGAATATTTAGTTCACAAAGTACTCAAGCAAATAAATATTATTCGTGCATTATTTGTTTTCTGGGGCTGGGAGTAGAACCCAGGCTTTACACATGGGAGATAAGTGCTCTACTATTGAGCTTCAACTCCAACCAGAGTATTCTTTTTAATATGATAAATTCCCCAATGCTCTTGTGCTAGGTTATAATGGTCTTTTGGGTAGCTGCTTCAGGTCAAATCCCAGCACTGAAAGCTAAGGAAAACACTTCTCGTAGAGTTGACCTGAGCCTCTGCTTCAAAGGTAGACATGATTGAACATTAGGATGTAGTTATCCCAGTCGGGTGGTGGAGGCTCACACCTTTAATCCCAGCACTTGGGAGGCAGAGGCAGGTGGATCTCTGTGAGTTCATGGCCAGCCTGGTCTACAAAAATGAGTTCCAGGACAGCTATTACACAGAGAAACCCCTCTCTTGAACCCCCCCAAAGAAATAGAATTATCCCAGCTTTTCCTATATTACTTTCCATATAGAACAAAAGTAGAATTTATACAAAGTCGCAGTATGATCTGATTGCCCATGGTCATAGTTCTTTATTTTTAAAATAGCATCTACTCTGCAACCAAAGCTGACCACAAACTCACAACAATCCTCCTGCTTCGAGCTCCCAAGCGCTAGTTTTATAGACTGACCTGCCCCCACCCCACCCCCAATGCCTGGTTCCGTGTTCATCTGCACAAAACTGTGTATTGACTCTACCTCAGGAGGATTGTACTACACAGCTGCATTTATTTAATCAGCCCCTCCTGCTGAGTAGTTAGGCTTTTCACAAACTGTCATTGTCACAGAATTAGCAACCCTGGGTTAGGGCGAATCATCTGAAATGCCCATATTTTTATACATTGAATGCAGTCAAAGAGAAGTAAATTTGTGGGCTTCATGCTACACATTTCCCTTTCTGTGCCATTTGTTTCTTGGAATGGGACTAACGCTCAAAGGATAGATGCTTTTTAAAAACAACCTTGATGGCTATTAGTACCTCATTCTCCTAAAGAATACATGTTTGCTCTGCACTCACTTCCCTGTGCCCTAAACAAGAAGAAAAGATTTGATTCTTCTGAATCTATTAGAAAAGCCAACCCTCAGAGTTTAGCCTTTCTCCCTTTCATTGTTAGTGGGGATGCTAAACATCTTTCCGAATGCATACTGCACCCAAGGCATTCCTCCACAACCCTCCAACGTCTATGTGCACAAAGGAAATCAAATGTGGTTTTGAAAGACCTGAGAGACCCGCGCCTATATTGAAAACAGCTCTTTACATGCAGCAGGAACGGGCTATTTTCCTGCCTTCCGATTTCTATTAGTGTCTGTTACCGGGCACACAGACATGCGTTGTGCTTGCCCAGAGTGAACTTCTTTGACTAAAGTCTTTAGATGTTGGGGAAATCTGCTGGGCTCTGCAAGGAAGGGCAATCTCTCACCTATAGGTAGACAGCAAGGCCGTCTCGGTGCCGCCATGTCGCATGGCTGCCAGCAGGGGGCCCCGGCAGCTCTGTAGGCTTTCCGACCCTCCTCCATTTTCTCTTCCTAAATAATTTAGCCTCGTCTCTCCCCAGCACAGAGAGGCAATTGCCGGCTTCTGCTTAGCCAGACTAACTTACTGGATTAAAGTCATTTGGCTTCCACCATAGCAATTAGCATGCAAATTGCCGGTATACTACCTGCCTAGCCATAAATTACATTCTCGAACTTAATATTCACAGATGCAACATACCAGGGTGGATAATTTTCTGTTTTTCAGTAGATGTAGACCAGAGCGATTCATCATTTTATTGAACCGTAACACATTAAATCAACAGTTGAGAAATTAAGCATCTTTCAAAGCATTTTCTTATGCATTTATTTCTTTCAGCAAGCAATAAAGCAGAACATTAAATATGCTGTGTGTCTCCGTGGACTAAATGGCCCGTGGATACATTTAATCCTAAAATAGCTCTTTTGTAACTTAAAAAAAAGAAGGTGTGCACAACAAAGGACAATCTGTGCCATAATGCAACTTATTGATTCCTCTTCAACATCGTTAGAACCAAATGCATTCTTTTTTAGTTGAGTTCCCAGAAGAGTGAAAAATCGTTAATCCCAATATATAGCTAACACTGTTCAGGAATGGGACATGTCTGGTCCCAAGAATTTGAGCTGCATTGGCTGTCACTAAGTCTTACAGCAAAGCATTCATTGTTGGCCATTAGCTCATTAAATTAATTGTACCTGATTTTGTGAGTTTTTTTTTGCTAGTTTTGAGTAACTAACCTATTGAGTATTTTACAGAATAAGGGTGGGGTGAGTTCAAGTTGAGGGAGAAAAGTTCAAATCTGGTGACAGTGCCATTCTTTTCCATTCATTCATGGGGCAAACTGAACCTGCATTCCCTGTCAGGTCAGTGATGTGACCCCTGACCCCTGACCCCAGACAGACTCAAAGGTGTTTAAAGATGCAGCCCCTTAAGTCAGCAGCAGCTGAGGGACTGTGCAGAGCGTTTCTGTCAGTAAAGAGCACCAGGAGCTCTCCTAGTGTTTTGTCTACATCCGTCCAGCACAGAGGCCTCCAAGGACCTTGGGAGAGTCCAACACTCTTTCCTCCAAGACCTGCATTGAAGAAAAATGGCCCTTGGTTTCAGATTCTGACTCTGCTTTGCAGGGGATCAAAGGATACGCTTGTTCATTATTTAAGCAATGAAATCTGAGAACGTTCACTAGAATGGCTCACAAGACTATCCTGAGAGAAACTCAATTTTAGGGGTGCAGATAGAGCGGCAAATCAACCACATGGCTCCCATCTACACTAGCTGTTTGACTTTGAAAAGTGTTTGAGTTACACAGACAATACTGTCCTTCAAACCAAACCACAATGTCCCCTGGAGAGATGGAATAGAATAGCACTCTGTTGAGCCAACCTGGGCCTGCCTCTGTGTCCCCTCCACTGCTGCCACATCTAGGAGTGCACTTCATCACTCCCAACTCTGAAAAGAGCCCCTGTGAGCCTGCCTTTCCCCTCGGCTACCTCACACCTTTCTCAAGGGAGCTCACTTAACAGGCAGTAAATAATTTTCAAAAGTCTCCTCATAGATTAAGGCACAGGGGAAAAAAGAGGGGATAGTGCAGTCCCCATGTGGCCTCAGGAACACAGGTAATGCTCAGACTTCCTGCCAGGGGAGGAGACTCCATGCAGTGCACCCAGGAGAAGGAAGAAGCAGGTTCACCTGTGCGTCTAGACAGACAGCCACAGGACCCTACAGGGAGGCTAACTCGGGCATGCACCTGTCACTGAGCACACAACTGTGTGCCGCCCAGCAGAATGCTCATTTGTATGTCAATGTAGAACCTCGGACTTTGCTTTAAAATGCCTTCTTTAAGAATTTATTTGAGAAGAAGAAAGAGGACGAGGAGAAGGATGTGGTGGTGGCCCACACCTTTAGTCCCAACCCCCGGGAGGCAGAGGCAGGCGGATCTCTGAGTTCAAGGCCAGCCTGGTCTACAAAGTGAGTTCCAGGACAGGCTCCACAGCTACACAGAGAAACCCTGTCTCAAAAAAAAAATCAAGAAAAGAAATAGTGCTTCTTTAAACTTAATTATTTTAATTGGAAAGCAAAATTATATATTTTACAAATGTGTGTATTTATCATATATAATGTGATATTTCAAATATGTCTTATGTCTATACTGTGGAATGGCTACATGGAACTGGTAAGATATGAATTACTGCACAACCTCAGAGAACCTAGACAACAAAGAGGACCCTAAGAGAGACACACATGGATCTAANTTCAAGGCCAGCCTGGTCTACAAAGTGAGTTCCAGGACAGGCTCCACAGCTACACAGAGAAACCCTGTCTCAAAAAAAAAATCAAGAAAAGAAATAGTGCTTCTTTAAACTTAATTATTTTAATTGGAAAGCAAAATTATATATTTTACAAATGTGTGTATTTATCATATATAATGTGATATTTCAAATATGTCTTATGTCTATACTGTGGAATGGCTACATGGAACTGGTAAGATATGAATTACTGCACAACCTCAGAGAACCTAGACAACAAAGAGGACCCTAAGAGAGACACACATGGATCTAATCTACATGGGAAGTAGGAAAAGACAAGATCTCTTGTGTAAATTGAGAGTGTGGAGATGATGGGAGAGGGTAGAAGGGGAGGGGGAAGAAGGGAGGAGGAGCAGAGAAAAAAATATAGCTCAATAAAAACAATTAAAAATTAATTAATTAATTAAATCTATCCCTTAAAAAAGAAAAGAAAAGGTTAGAGTCTTAATACATTGCAAAGCTGATTCCAAGGGCAGTGAGCCCTGCTTCCAAGACAGTGACCCTTCTACAACCCACCACGTGTGAGCTGCCCATGGCAACACACTCTCGCCAGCAGTGCAAAACTAAAAAGGCATTTTATTTCAAAAAATAAAAATAATAAAAACAGTGAATATTTTTTAAAAGAATATATGAATTGCCCACAAAGACTTAACAGTGTGGAGGGTAGGACCCTTGAAGGCCTTGCCTCAAGATTTTCAGGCCCCTGTACACTGTTACTAACACTGCTGTCATACTGATAGAATGAATATATAATATAATATGTACTATATGTCATATAGTACATAGTACCATACTACATGCTATCTAGTATGTATATATACCATATATGGTATTTAGTATAGTATATTTATTAAACTATATATAATATATCTATTACACTACATAGTATAGTATGCAGTATATTATATTATATTAATTATATTATATTATATTAATTATATTATATTATATTAATTATATCATATCATATCATATCATATCATATTATATATTCCTAGAGAGCTGTTGCTCTTCCATCTGCATTGAAATCCTAAAGAAGTTGGTTCTGGAACAAGTGAAAGGCTGCCTTAGCAACAGGGTTGGTAAACTTACAATTGAGAATGAGGGCAAGAAGACAAAGAGCAAAAACTCTTCCTTTTCCTATGTCCTTTCACTTGGACCAGCACCCAGCTTTGGGGAGGTCTTTCCCATCTTAAATGATCCAATCAAGAAAATCCCTTCGGGCATTATTCTGCTTGGGCTTTACCTGATTCCAGATGTAGTCAAGTTGACAACCAAGATTGGCCGTCTCAGGGTTAGTGTCCTGATCTTCATGAAGAGGAGAAGAGGGGCTGAATGCCCGCATTCATCTCTGCTTCCTGACCGAGGACACGAGTGACCAGTTTCCTCCAGCTTCTCTTCCATGATTGACTGTTCTCTCTAGTCACAAGCCAGACAAACCTTTCCTTCTCTGAGCTGCTTTCCTAGGGCATTTTGTCACAGCTCCGAGGGAAGGACAATACGAGATCATTTTACCCATTTTTAGCCAGCTTATTTGTTTCCTTGCTGTTGAGTTGTTGGATTTCGGTCCCTATTCTGGATATTAATCTCCTATCACATGTATGATTTGCAAAGATTTTCTTCCACTCAGGTTTTCTGTCCATTCCGTCTCTCAGTTCCTGCTCTGTATGCAGCTTTTCGGTTTCCTGTAATCTTATTTGTCCTTTTTTTAATATTTGCTGCCTGTGTTTTAGGGAGCATATCTTTAGAACCATGGTCCAGCCCAATGTCCTGGTACAATGCCCACCGTGTTTTCTTCCTTTAGATCTAGAGCTCCAAGGGCAGGTCTTCTTTACTCGCCCATTATAGGAAGGATAGTTAAGGAGCTGAGAATTGCAATGAGTGGCTTTGAGGTAGTTGGTTTAAGAGCAAAACCCAGAGGAAGTACAAGACAATCCACAGCACAAATGCACGAAAAAAATTCACAACATGAAACCACATAATGGTCCACCCCAAGTTCTTCAGGACTAGGATTGAGTCTGGATTATGTCCTCATTTGCGAGTGACCTTAAGAAATGGCTCAGTTGTTCTTAGTCTTAGTTGCCTTACTATTAAATTGAAAAAGATCCACCAGAGCCTTTTAAAAATTAAATGAGATAATATGTTTGCAAAGCTTTGACAAGTGCCTGCCGTGTAATACCCATGCTCTATGATTAGCGATTACTAGCTGTTGTCTCATTGGTCCAATGTGCCTACTAGTTCCACGCCTGTGGATCCAACTGGCTACGAATTAAAGCTATTTCAAGAAAGTTTTTTTCTTGTTATTATTCCCTGACAATGCAGCATTAACAATATTTGTACTCCCATATATTTTGCATTGGGGATTATAAGCAGTCTAGAGATCATTTAAATTGTCAGGAGAATGCGCACAGCTTGGCTGCCAACCCCACATTGCTTCACACAAGAGGGTCGAGAATCCTCAGAAGTTATTTAGAGTACTGGAATCAGTCTCCTACAGATACTGAGGAAAAACCGTTACCTTAAACAGCAGAGTAGTCCAAGGAAAGGCCACGGCCTGAGGCTGGCTATGATGCTGTGTGGGAGCCAGGTCTACACTCACTTCTAATTGTCCATTGCAATAGACACCATTCACCTTTATCTCATATGACGTTTCCACACCGGATCATACTACTATCATCTCAGGCCTGAATCACACTCATTTCTACCTTTCCCTTACACCAGTTTTGCAAACTCCATCTTCAGTACCAACAGAATTATCGTGTGTGTGTGTGTGTGTGTGTGTGTGAGAGAGAGAGAGAGAGAGAGAG
>LOJH01040372.1:0-14245 GCA_001685095.1 Ellobius talpinus
AGAACTACTTTTCTATATAACCCGGCCATCATTTACTTAAATGTTCTGACCCCTCCCTAGAACACAAAGGACACTGCCTCGTTCACCGCTATGTCTGAGCTACGTCTTTGCAGCTCAGAATAGCGCCAAGTACTTGGTAGACACTTGCTGACAGTGAGTTGATTATGGGGCTGTTTATCTCAATCTAGACAGAAAAGCTGTGACTGCAATATGTGTGTAAAAGATGAACCTCGATTGACCTAATTCAGCCCAGCCCTACAAATGTTTGCTGAGAGCTTACTACCTGCTGTGGTAGCCACTCTTGATTGCCCAACACAAGGGCAGCCTGAAAATGTACTGAAGGGCAGTCTCAGTGCTTTGATCCATGCTCGAAACTCCCCCACCCCAACTTTAATTTCTTCCCACCTTTAATACCCCTTCAGTTCCAGGACTTTCTTTCAGACACTGCTCTGGCTCATGTCTACTTCCTCCAGCTCTCATTCAGTTCTCAAAAAGCATCCATGTGATAAGAAAAGAGTTTGAGGGAAGGAAGTGATGTGGGAGCCCCTCTGTGTGCTGTGATTACCATTAATGCATAAAGGAACTGCCTTGGCCTGTTGTTAGGGCAGAACTTAGGTAGGTGGGGAAAACTGGACTTAATGCTGGGGGAAGAAGGGCGGGGCAGAGAGACGCCATGGATCTGCTGGAGACAGATGCTGGTTAGAATCTTGCTGGTAAGCCACTGCCATGTGGTGATACACAGATCAATAGAAATGGGTTAAATTAAGATGTAAGAATTAGCCAATAAGAAACTAGAACTAAGGGGCCAAACAGTGATTTAATTAATACAGTTTCTGTGGGGTTATTTCAGGGCTAAGCTAGCCGGGTGGCCGGGATGAACAAGAGGCCCTCTGCAACAAGAAAGGACTAGGGTAGTTTTGGAGGGGGGGATCAAGGGATAAACTGAAGCAAGGGACAAGGACACACATGCATGGAATGTCAGGCTCAACTGTGGCCTCTTTGGTTTGTTTTGTTTTTAAGACAGAGACCGACACTTTAGCACAGGCTGGCCTGAATTCACAGTGTAGCCCAGGCTGGCCTCAAAGTCAGAGTGTCCTCCTGCTTCACCCTCCCCAGTGTAGAAATCCATTGTTTCGCATTCCAGCTAAAGCAATTAATTTTCAGATGGTGCAGCAAAAATATCCTTGTATGCTAAGAGACGCTGTCTCTAGCTCCATCTCTTTCTCCACAGCTCCAACTGATGAGGTTACTGTGCCTCCTGAGGAAGCGCTCACCACCACACCAAGCTCCCTGTGAGCTAGTCATCTTCTGAGCACACACAAACACACGCACACACAAACACACACACGCAAACACTCACACACACACAGGTTCTGGGTTACAAAGGACATTCTGCACTTGGGTTAATTCACTTTTAGTTTTTAAAAACTGAAAATGGGCCAGGTGGTCATGGCGCACCCCTTTAATCCCAGCACTCAGGAGGTAAAAGCAGGCAGATCTCTGTGAGTTTGAGGCCGGCCTGGACTACAAGAGTTAGTTCCAGGACAGGCTCCAAAGCTATAGAGAAAAACCAAAAACAAAACAACAACAAAAAAACTGGCAATGGGACAGCTCAGCAGCAGCCTACACTCAGACATGGCAAACTGAAGGGCAGCTCCCTGGGTTCTCAGCCCTGGGGAGGCTGTGCTCTCCTGTGAAGCTTCTAGCCATTCTTGCCCCGTTCCTTGGGTTCCTCTGGGCTCACCTGGAGACAATCGGCTCTCCACACAGCACCCAGACTTCTCAGAGCCCCATCTCCACCTGTAGTCCTAAAGAAAGAATGAGAGCTCCTTCCTCACACCCAGCCTTCTCTCATCTTCAATGGCCCTGTGAGCTGTTGTGAAGGCCCCGGCGGCCACCTTCACGCCTTCACAGGACTTCATTTTACTTGCATGGACACTGAGGGCTTCTGCAGGAGTCATTTTAGATGGAGCTCCACAGACTTCAAAACTGTGAAATGGGTAATCAGCCACTTCACCCACTCAGCCCCACAAGGGAATGGCTCAGCCTCCTTTTACGAGGTTTCTACCCATTCAAGGGAGTTCCCTGGCAGCCCAGTGTTATTAATAAACCACATCTCCGGCTAAGTCATTTTCACTAATGTCTGACTTTTCAGAGAGACTGCACTGGTCAGGGGCACAGGAAACCAGCCACTGAGCTATCTGAGGTCTGCATTTTCTGTGGCAGTTCCCCCCCGGGGGGGCCTCGGCAGTTGTGGGTGAGTGCTGTGATGGATCCCACCGACCCTTCTCGGAAGTAACTGAACTAAGGTCTCAGGACACAGAGGGCAACTGAGGCCCAGGCAGCTCTTCTGGGTCTCTGCTGTGAAATTCCTGTTTGTCCCATCTTGTCAGTTTTAGGTGCTCAAGTCAGCAGGGAGTTTAAGGTCTGCTCCCGGGCAGCACTTCCCCGAGCGTTTACATTTAGACCCCATGACAGGACATGGGAAGAAGCAGGCGGGAGTTGTATTATTTCAGACTGATGTTATCTCAACTTTGAGAAAATGTATTTCATTTCATGGGTCCTCTTTATCCAAATGGCTAAAATGAAAAGGACTGACAATCCCAAGAGTCAGTAAGGAAGCAGAGCAAGTGGATCTCACAGTGTTTGTCGCCAGAGTGTACCCTGGAGCTACCACCTTAGAATGCCATGGCCGTGTCCAGCGTGGCTCTGCCTCATCCAACTGGGGCAAAGTCATACAAGGGCACCAGATAGAGAACTGGATTAGTGTTGGGAGAGGCATGGTGATTCCCCAAACATGACACTCAGCAAGGAAAGCCATTTTTATGAGTTTTTAAAAGGTAAAACTAATCCACAATGATAAAGAGGGTAGTAATTGTCTCTGGGAGAAGCCTGCATATTATCAGGGTGAACTCCTCAGATCTGCATGGTTTGTCAAATGCAAGATACATCTAAATAAAATTAAAGTAAAATAAAAGAATGACGTCGTACTCCTTCTTCCCAAATGATTGGCTCACTGTGTCCATCTATGTCTTTCAAAAACGACTCGTGGTCTCTCACAAATGTGTACAGCGTTGAGTTATACTTATCAGTGAACACAACGATGGGTGTAACAAGCTGTGAGGTTGAGCTCAAAGGGTTTCCTGGCAGCCATTGCAAAGAGCACATGGGGCAAACTGGCCTGCATAGGTCAACACTCCCAGCAGAAGGGCACAGGTAGATGCAAACCTAGAGAGAAAAGGTTCCAGTACCATTTCAGAACAAGGCCGTTGTGTGATCAAATCCCATTTCAGAAATATTTAAACTGTTTTGCCAGATACCCCACTCAGGACCCTGAGTGTCTGATTCCTTCTGTCATGTTTGTGCCCTTGCACCAAAACCTGTTACCGTCCCTGTGCAACTTAAAGCGAGGCACTTCCCCACCCCCACCACACACAGGATTGCCCCTGTTCCTCGGGAGGAGCTGGCAAACACACACCTGTTATTGCCCTCCTGCAACTGTGCCTCCGGGCTGGGTACCAGGCTCCGGCCAGTTGGGCAGTTGGGTTAATGGACCTTTCCACCTCCTGGCGCCAGTTTTTGAGTTGAATTCATAGATTTCCCCAGTCACTAGGAGTAGATAATACAGCAATCGTATAAAACAAAAAGTTAAACAATTCTGCTTGCTCTCACTTCTCCCCGTTCTGTTCTGATGATTGGGGAAGGATGAGGGAGGCCAGAAGATGTGACCCTCAGTGGCAGAAAGACACTTGTGAGGCACCCAGACCGTCTTCTGAGGCCTGCCTCTCCCCCAAGCTGTGCGGCTGGGACACAGTGCCTCTCTGGATGGGAAGGTTGGCAGACTCTTCACTATCTCACTTGTGAGATGAGGGGACCATGGAAACTCCAAGTTCCTTGTGTCTATCAAAAAAGCGGGTTCGATTTCTAACGGGGTTACCCATGAGGATCTGATTTGTTTTGTTTTAAAAGACCCTCGGATTTGTCATACAAAGGAATTCGCTAAGTAAGGGCGGGGAGCCTTTGATTTTTATTTATGCCAGGCTGGCAGAGAGTGTAGACACTGATCTGGTCCTGCTGGAGATGAGGAGAGGAAAGCACCATTTTCATTGTGTTTGAGCCAGCAGACACTTAAGTGATGTGTTGGTTCACATTGGGCCGGTTGGCTCCTTTCTTCCCCCTTTCTTCTCTCTAGCACAGAGGAATGGCGCAAGGCTTCCCTGGCTTTTTTTCCTTGTAAGCTTGGGTTTGAGGCAAGCCCGGCTCCTGCCACCGCAATACAACACAAGTGGCCTCTCCCGGCTCAGGATCCCACCAGCACTTATGCTAATGAGGGCACATTATGGTAACAAGTACCTAATAATAGAGGGAAATCTAATTCCAACAGCAGCAGCTTCTCACTGGAGAGGAGCCATCCTCTTTCTGAGGACTGGAGCAGTTTGCATAGGAGGGTGGCAGGGAGCCAGCGCACTTGCCTCCTGAATTTCCTTTCCCTCCCTTTATTCACGTCTATAATCGAGCCTTTGTAAGCGAGGGATGTGTGTAAAGGAGCTAAATTTGGAGCCGATTTCAGGGGGCAATGAGAGCTCTGGAGGCCAGTCTCACCTTATGTTCATCACGTCAACCAAGAAGTTCCTGGCCCTGATCTGGGGATGGAGGAGCCAAACTTGCCATTTCTGCTACTAATAAGTCGGTACTAGAAGCATGTCGGGAAGACCGGAGGTGAGAGTGGATGAGTGGGCAGGGGGACACAGGCCTTTTTGAATTCACTGGTTTCCTGGGTTGGTTTGTAAACAGGCAGTGGGAGAAGAAATCACCCTGGAGAGCAGCGGCAGGTGGGGGTGCTGAGGCATCATGGGAGATCTGGGTCTGCACCTCTGTGACACCCCCGCCTCGTTGCACCCAGCACCCGCCGCGCCCCCTCAACGCCCGCTGCACCCAGCGCCCAGCTTAGCCATGTTAGAACTTAAAAGGGTCAGCCTCACACTACAGACCACGTGGCCAAGGT
This sequence comes from Ellobius talpinus, assembly GCA_001685095.1. Lineage (NCBI taxonomy): Eukaryota > Metazoa > Chordata > Mammalia > Rodentia > Cricetidae > Ellobius > Ellobius talpinus. Next base: position 5,006 of record LOJH01040372.1, read on the forward strand.
GCCAACCAGTGGACCAGTGGACACTTTCCAACTCCTGTCCCAGAGCATCAAGTATCCTCACAGGTGGCGTTTGGTTACCTGGGTCTGTGGCTTCTCCATTAAAGACAGTATTCATCTGGACAGATTCCTAAGGAAAAGAGACTGCTTCAGGCACAATGCTGCCGATGTCCCTAGGCAAGGCCACCTACCCTCTCCTTTGCGCTCCTTGCTGGCGGCTTCTTTCACTATTTTTTTATTCATTTATCACCTTTTTTTTTCCAGACAAGGTTAAGCCCAGGTTAGCTGGGACGGCTGCTCTCAACCCCTTGCTCTTGCTGATTGTTGGGCCTGCAGGCATTTACACCTGGCTTTCCTGGCTCAAGCTTTGGGACACTGATTAATTCAACAGGCACTAGGCCACACGTTAGGGACACCACGGTGACCCAGGCAGCTATGTCCTGTCTCCACAGTTTGTCACTGACAAACGGGTTACAACGAAGACACAAGGCTATGGTAGCAGAGGTGTTGGATGCTCTGGGACACAGTCAGTGAGCAATTAATCCAGACCTGTGAATTAGGAAAGAGTCCTGAGAAGATGCTGTTTAAACTGTGTAAAAGCGAGAGTCAAAATGCTAAGTGCCTTGGGCTAAGACTTACATCATCTCAGAACACCACTGTCAGGCAGACGCCTTCCACAGGAGCGCTTACCTTGGGTCCTGGCACCCCAGCCAGGTGTTCTTACCCCCAGCTACCTACCTCGCCCCCAAAGCCAACAGTGCTGCAGCTAGCTTCCCTAGGGCCCACCCTCCGTGATCGGTATTGTGTACTATTCTCCAGAGATGAGGTCTGCAGAATGTGCCTGTCCCCAGCCCATGGACAGCCTTTTTTTACCACATGGCATCCTAAAAAAATAGATGACAAAATCAAGAGCCTCAGCAAGTTAGCGGGAAGTTATTCAGAGCACAGTGGCCTCTTCCTTACCGGTGCCACCTGGCCACTTCCCCACCTCTGGGATGCTGAAGAGAAGAAGTGAGAATTGCATGTGTTTCATCTACTAGATCACCTAAGAAGCCCTATGTTTGATGTTATGAGGGTTTACTTATTTAAGAGATCAATGTGGCACAGTTTTAAGACTGTCTATGAGTTCATCCCCCAGTGCCCTAGGTGTTCCTTTTAGATGATAAGACCTTGGAAGCCCATGGCTATTCCTTTCTCTCAATAGCAGACAAACCAGAAAGTAGATGCACTAAGATGTTGAGTGTTTAAGCGAGGATTGGCCTTTAGCTCCAATGACCCCTCATGATGCATACTTACCAAAGGTAGCATCTTAGATCATAATTAAGGTTAATCAAGGGGAAACAGAGGAGATCAGGAAAGGTATCAAGTTTTAGCTCTTCCCAGTGAGTGTATCAGGCTCAGTAAGAGAAAGCAAAAAGTAAGATGAGTGTCCTGATCAAATGAGAAGCCCCCCCCAGGCTTCTGTGTTTGATTACTTGGTCCTCACTTGGCAGAACTGTTTGGGAAGGACTAGGGGGTGTGGCCTTGTTGACGGAGAGGTGTCACTGGGCATCTAAAGCCCATCCATTCCCTTCCTCCTTCTCTCTGTCCCTCGCGGCTGTACCTGAAGATGTAAGTTCTCAGCTACTGCTCCAGTGTTATGATTGCTTGCCTGCTGCCATGCTCCCCACCATGATGGTCATGGACTTCAATCCTCTGACACTGTGAGCCCCAAATAAACCCCTTGAAGGTGCCTTGGTGTTGTATCATAATGATAGCAAAGTAAGACGGTGAGGATGTGGTTCTAGCCAGGATGAGCACTTCACACAGGGAGACACCTGGTTGTTTTCAAGAGATTTCCCCAGCCATTGTCTTAGGGTGGGTGTCCTCCTTCCCATTTCATGGTGAGGAATCTACAGCTCCCAAAGGCTTGGGTGTCCTCAGGGTTATGTGGCTAAGGGGTAGGTAGTGCCAAACCCAGATGCAAGCTGTGCATTTTCTCTATCACTTCCTTGCAGGGTTGGGGAAAAGTCAAGAGCAATTAAATCCTGTGCAACGCTGCAGCACCAGCTCTGCCTTTAAGGTCCACTCCCCCAGTGCACACTTGTGGAAAGCTGGAATGGATAATAAACACCACTACTCAATATTTATGAAACCCAGAGCAAATGCATCTGCAGACATGCTCAGTGAGGGAAAGAATCCTATCAGGAGCTGGCCATGCAGCAAGCTGTGTCAGTGGTCAAATGCATGAGCCTCTCCCAGAAGGCAGCAACGCAGCTCCAGAGCCTGGGCTCTGTGTGGAGCAGAGACAAGGCACCACCACCCAGCACCCAGGTGAGGTTCCTGTGGCTGATCACACTCACCACCACGGCCTCCCTCTTCACAGTCTTCCTGTCTATAGGGAAGAGAACAGGACAGCATTGCAGCCTCTTAGATGCTACCTGACCTAAAGTCCCGCCCCACAGTGGGATTCCCCAACAGGCTCTGATTTCAGCCTTACAGACAACACAGCAACGGACTTTTCCCCCTGCAGACCTGTTCGATGATGATGGCTTTCAGTTTTCTTAGAAAACTACACATTTATGCACAGCAGACAATTTAGTTTTTAAAATGGTTTCCTGGATTATTAATACTGGTCCTTGTAAATTGGCTCCCAAATGGATTTAGAGATAAGAAAAAAATATGTTTATAACAAGGGATTTTTGACATTAATTCCCTACATCCTGGTTAAAACATAACTGAGTTTGGGGCTGGAGAGATGGCTCAGTGGTAAGAGCATGTGTTGCTCATGTAAAGGACCCAGGTTCATTCCTAGCACTGGCATGGTAGTCATGACCATCCATTACTTCAGTTCCAGGGACTCCAGTGTCCTTTTCTGGCCTCTGAGGGCATCGAGCATGCGTACAGTGCACCTATACACATGCAGGGCAACCGTCACACATAATAAAATGAACAAATCTATTTAAAAAGAACAGGATTGGAGGCAATCTATGACATTTCCATAAAGATGCTTCTCTCTGTGTGATCAATAACCATTATAGGCAAAATCTGAATCCTGCTATTTATGCTTTGTGCATACAACACACCTCCATGGGCAGAGTGACCTAAGCAAATATTGCTTAAAATGCATGGAATTTCCAATTTTATGTCCTATCTCTCCCCATAGATTGGAGTAGCCTTAAGGTGACAACTCTTGGCCAGGATTGAAATGAGACAGATCTCTCCTTGGACCCGAGGCTCTCAGTAGATCTTGCTCAATTTAGCAATTAATTAGTTGGACCTAATGAATTCTGTGAAAAAAATGATCACATCCTTTACACTCTGAGAATAAAGTGTCACTGTCCCTTCGGAAGTGGCACTTGTTGAAGACACAGTGCTCACGGTCCTTGGGAGCTGTCACCCTGTCTGCAGGCAGCAGTCAGTAAGTGCTGGCTGTGTGTAACACATGGAGAGGTCCCTACTGTGGATAGACTGGTTTCCATGGAGATGCACCTAGATTGCTAAACTGAGTTGAGTAGATGCATATGTGCAGAAAGCAGGTAAGGCCAAATGAGTGGGCACCCTGTGCCCTGACCTTCGCTGCTCCAGCATAGATGCCCTCTGCTTCCTCATTCAAGACATGGTTATTCCCCGACTAAACCCAAATTTAAGCCTTTTTGTTTTTGTGTTTTGAGACAGGGTTTCTCTGTAGCTTTGGAGCCTGTCCCGGAGCTAGCTCTTGCAGACCAGGTTGGCCTCAAACTGACAAAGATCCACCTGCTTCTGCCTCCCTAGTGCTGGGATCAAAGGTATGCACCACCACCGCCCGGCCAAATTTAAGTCTTTTACGATACAACAAAGCAAGCAATGAACAGCAAACAAACCAAGAGAACATGCAGTGTACATACCTCCCTTCTTTGTCCTGTGGGGGAAAGGATGAGCATTAGTTGACTGGAAAGAATTCCACACAAATATGCACACGTGGTAACGTGGACTCGGCACACATGTAATACAGGGACTCTAAACAACTGGATTCCCTGGGATTCAGGGACTACAGTTTGAAAATAAGCTGGGGATGGGGCCAAAAGTTTTGACTACTAGCCCTGCTCTAAACCGCAGTTTGGCAAGGGATAGCCTGGAATTATAAATGGTCTAGGAGTTTGAAGCTCTTGTTTCATACAGCTCCAGGGAATACGGTGACTCCAAGGAAGGCAGAACCAACCCAGGGGACCACCAGCTCGTTCTTCTTTGCCCATTCTTCCCCCCAGTAGCCACGGGAGCCAAGAACTTGGCTCACAGCAGGGCAGTTGGAGGGCGACAATTAACTTCAGTTTCCTGTAACATGGAAGAACAGGACTGGGTCTCTAATGTCCGTCTCCTACAACCTTGGATTCAACGATTCTAATTTTATTCCTCACTACTTGATAAGTGTTGGCTGTCACATGGTACAACTAACTTTCAGAGACCACAAGTCTGGGCCTGAGTCTGAATTTCTAGCTGTTTTCTCTTTTAGGTTGGGCCATGCTGAAAACTTGATTTAGAATCTGAGTAGGAACAACCAGGTTCAAGATACGTATTTACCATTTTACCATTTAGTTATAATTTGCATGAAGCTTGCAGTGTCTACCTCTCTCTCTTTGGCTTTTTTTCTTTTTTGGTTTTTTGAAGCAGGGTTTCTCTGTGTAGCCCTGGCTGCCCTGGAACTTGTTCTGCAACTCTATAGACCAGGCTGGCCTTGAACTCACAGAGACCCACCTACCTCTGCCTCCTGAGTGCTGGGATTAGAGGTGTGTGCCTCCACCATCTGGCTTACATCCTTTGAGAATGTCTACCCAAATCTCAATGTGACACCATCATCCTTACGTGCTTAATATGACCCTTTTTGAAACAGAGTGGTTTTTTTTCTGTTTTTCTCAAAGTCAGTTTGTGACTAGAATACAAAGATGTCTTTATGAATTTCAGCAGATGCTCAAGGATTTCTTGCCTAAAGTCTAGGTTGTCAAGAGTACAAATTTCCCCCAACAAATACGGTGGAATGCGATGCACATCTTTAAGCTAAAGTCTTTCTTTTATGGCATCTTGCATACCGACACTCAAAATTACTTGATGGTTATAGTTATTATTCAAATACTCTTAAGAGGCATTGGAGTCTAAGCATTCATCCCTTTTTGTTGCTGAGAGGTCCTGAAAGCAAGTGCATCCAGCTTCCAGGACATTTGGGCATACGGTAAAATTTGGGGTCTAGAATTCTGAGCTCCCTGGGTCTCCGCTCTGAAGTTGACACTGCAGCAACTTTAAAACATCTGTACTGGGGTCAGGAACACTACCCAGCGCTCTCTCTGTTTAACTTATTTAGTTGGTTGGCTTTACAGAGAAAGTCACTGATGTCAAGAGAGTTCTCCTGTGCCCAAATTCAGGTGCCCAGAGAGCAACAGAGTGCAGGTTTGAGCCTAAAACTTGAGCAGTGCCCAAAACCAGGTTCACAGCCGTTGAGCTCTGGCTATGAGAGCTACTGAGAATGAACCTAGTCCTAGAATTCTGTGACTCACAGGAGTGCGAGCAGGGAGGAGAGAAAATGTTTCCGAGAGGCTGGGAGATGAGGTCTAATGCTACAAAGGTACCCAAAGCTTAATTTCCTAATCTGTTTTTTTTGTTGTGTGTTATTTCCTTGAATTTCATGCCTGCCCATGAGTTCCCTTCCAAGAGGAGTACACTATATTTATTTCACTGCTATGCACAATGGGGCTTTATCCAGGGCAAGGTCACTAGGAGGGTGACAGTCCACTTTCTCCAGATCCCACTGGGGCCAGGGTAAATTGCCAGAGGAAGTCAAAGAGCCAGCCATTGTCCTGGACCCACAGGTGACAGAGTGGGTACCTCAGGCCCAAGAGCAGCTGGAATTCCTTGCCGTCATCTCCTAGTCTCTCCTTGAAGCCTGGTACCCTGCTCTATACAACAAACAAACAAACAAAGAACAAGGAGAGCCCCCCAGCCCACCAGAACTTACAGGTGTTTCTTGTCCTTCCTGGTCACGGAGGAGCAACGTCTGTAGACGGCTTTGGCCAGCAGAACCATCAGGGACCCCAGCAGCCCCACAAGAACCATGGCACCCAGAGTGATGATGAATGGCACGTACCATGCTGACGAAGAGTATGTGTTTTCCCTGAGGATCTGGTAGGTGATCCTGGGCTTGAGGACAGAGGGGGAGAATGAGCAGGGTGGGAGCATCTTTGACATTCAGCATCCTATGTGCCATGTTTTGGCTACTCGGCTTTCTGTCCTGCAAAGGCGGATATTTGTGTGCTCATAGTTCCTGCTACTCCCTCCCTTTGTTTACCTTCTATGAATTGGATCAAAACCCAGAACAATTAGTGAACTGCAGATCAGTTCCTGCCTTCAGTGCACTGACTGTCTCTTTCCCCTCCTCAGAGCCAAAATGGTCCACTAGCTACTTCTCAGCTATAGCTCAGCACAATCCAGGAACTAATTTAGCCATTGTCTCTCGCTGGGAAGGCAGGAGCCATGAAAGCTTTTTGTTTTGTTTTGTTTTTTGTTTTCAACACCTTGTAGGCTTTTCTGTGTTCACTCAACACAGCTGCCACAGCCAGATGAGTGGGCTGTGATCACAGGGAGACTTCAAGTTCTGCTTCCTAGAGTGGGAGACAGATAACAAACAAGTCCTAGAGGTCTCAGAATTGGAAATGTCACGGTGGGTTATGCTGTAAACCTAAGAGACTTAGCAATTTCTTCCTAAGGATAAGTCTGCCAGCTCATCCCATAGTGAAAGTCTCTAGGGTTTGTTATGGTTTGAGCATGAAACCCCCGCAGGGTCAGTGAGTAAAAGAGCTTACTGCCAAGCCTGATGACCTAGGGTTGATGCCTTGACCCCACCTGGTACAAGAATAACACAGACACCTACAGGTTGTCCTCTGACTTCCATAGGTGAGCTGTGGCATACATGTGGGGCACATACACACGCACACACGCACATATGCACAGATGCATGCACACACACACCACACATGCATGCACGCACACATACACACACATACACACACGCATGTGCACACACAATCCCCAACCAAACAAACTAATGGCCATAAAAATCTCAAAAGGAGAGCAGGGAGAGACTGATAGTTATTAAGAGCACTCACTGCTTTGAAGAGGGGCCCAGGTTTGGTTTCCAGCACCCACATCAGGTGATCACAGCCACCTGTGACTCCAGTTCCAGGGAGCCCAAAGCCCTCCTCTGGCCTTGGGGGCATCTGCATGCATGTGGTGCACACATGGACATGGAGGCATACACATGAGCACATATAAAACATTCAGGAAGCTTTAGTTGGATAACGTAAAAACGAAGCCCCCACAGGCTCATGTGTTGTTGCTCTCCCAAGATGGTGGCACTATTTCAAGAGCTTCTGGAAATTTGAGGAGCTGAGGCCTAGCTACAGGGTCACTGAGCATGCCTGGTTATACCTGGCTTGTGGTTCCCTCCCACCTCTCTGTTTCTTGTAAGTCATGACATGAGGGGCCTCCTCCACCACATTCAAATGCACAGAGCAAGGCAGCAAAGTCAAAATCTTTGTTCTTCTTAAGTTGTTCTTTCTGGCATTCTGGTTACTGCTACGCAAAAGAAAGCCACACAGGCCTACCTCGGTCTCTACTTTCTTTTCAAGACAAGGTATCTCTGTGTAGCCTGGGTTGTCCTGAAATTTGCTCTGTAGACCAGGTTAGCCTCAAACTCTTAGAGACTCTCCTGCCTCTGCCGCCTGAGTGCAGGGATTAAAGCTGTGTGCTACCACTGCCACCCAGCTCACTGGGGTCCACTGACTGCAGTAACAGAGGGGGGAACATCACAGTGATTGGCAAAACCCTGAGAAGCAGATGACCACCTCATTCGTAGGTAGTTTTCTATGAGGAGGGGGATGTGGGAGGAGGCGGGGAGGAGAAGAGGGGGAAGTTCACTTTTCTACAATGAAGCTCCTCTTCACCCTCCAGCGCCCCTCCCTGCCCTGCTCTCCTCAGCCTCTGCCCTGCTCCCCCTCAGTCCCTCTGCCCTGCTCCCCCTCAGCCTCTGCCCTGCTCCCCCTCAACCTCCCTGCCCTGCTCCCCCTCAGTCTCCCTGCCCTGCTCTCCTCAGCCTCTGCCCTCCTCTCCCTCAGCCTCTGCCCCGCTCACCCTCAGCCTCCCTGCCCTCCCTCCTTTCCCTCACCATAGGCCTATAGCCTATGGTCTGAAATATTGGAAACTATGAGCTAAAACCTTTTGCAATCGGAGTTGCTTACCCACGGTGTTTTCCTACAGTGAAACGGCCTTTACCACAATAGTCACTGCTTGCTCTACTGCAGCCCACACTGATGTGTTCCTCTCTAGTGTTAGAGGCCAGCGACTCTACGCGTCCAAGCTCTTACACAGAATTCTATCTACTAATCAAGCATCCTTCCAAACATATGCCCCACACTTCGGGGTCAAGGGTTCCATTGCTATAAACGCCTAGGCTATGGCTGGAGATTACAGGTCCCCGGATCCTTACCCTGGGTACTGTGGTGATGATCGAGGTTGGGTGAGGAGTGACTTTAACACTGAGTGTCACTGTCCCTGTTTCGACAAGAGCCTCAGCTTTTGTCCTACCAGACAGCAAGTTGTCATCAGTAACGTAGACGAGCAGCTTGTAGTCCCAGATCTCATCGAGGCCACCAGCATAGTTGAAGGGGGATGCCAGCAGCAGGCGTGTGATGTTCGAGCCAGCACTGGGAGAGAGGGTGAAATGGCTGTTGACGTTGCCTAGTGAGATTTGACCCAAGAGAGTTGGTCAAAGAGAGAAAAAGAGATAAAATAAAAGTAAGAAGAAAACGCATTTGTTTTATTTCCTCAAATGTTCACACTTTATTTTTTATGTAACCGGGTTGGAGCTGTAATATCCTACAAGTGAGGACGGACTGGAAAGAGAACCCCATCACCCCTGTCCTAGGGCCACCAGGAAGTGAGTTAAACCTCCTGGTACGTCCCGATTGTCTAGCAGCTGATATTTATTTAATGTCAATGTAGGCATATGTAGATGTCTGCTGAGGCCAGTGTGTCTGGAGTGAGCTGCACCCCAACCATGGGCCAGGTTCACCCTATGCCTCTTGTGGAGCTATTTGGCATCACTGGTGACAGGGAATCTCGAAGTCCCCTAAAGGAAGGCACCTCTTGAAGTTGCAAGGACTTCAGGACCAGGTCCTTGGGAATTCTCCCCATCTGCCTTCTACACACACACACACACACACACACACACACACACAC
>LOJH01040373.1:482-11094 GCA_001685095.1 Ellobius talpinus
TGCCTCTGCCTCCCGAGTGCTGGGATTAAAGGTGTGCACCACCACCGCCTGGCGGATCTTTTCACTTTTAACAAGTTTTATTTCAATATATTTCTGGAGTACTGAGGAGAGAAACCAAGGTTTCGCGCATTCTAGGTAGGCAAGTGGTCTACTGCTGAGCAATGCTCCCAGCCAATCTTTCACTTTTAAAAGTAAAACTTAGTCTCTAAATAATTAACATTATTTAATTTCCAGGTATTTACTTCCTGGCTGAAAATGGCTTTTGGACATTTTTTGGGCTTTACAATAGAATGGTTTTGGTGTTGTAAAATGTGGATATATGCCAGGAAGTTTTGTAGCCTAAATGAAATGCGATTATTTTGAGGGATTAAATAAGCAGCACTCACTCAGGAGTGGTTGTATATCCTTTATAATGTTCATCTTTTTATACTGGCCACTACAGCAGTATGAAATGACAGCTCATCGTGTGTTAACTTAATCTTTGGTGGTGGGTGATGTCTCACATTCTCAAATCTATCTCTTAACTGGTTTTATATTTTTAAAGAAATGTCTCTTGAGGTCCGGTCCCTTACCTGTCTTATAATATGGTTGTGTCTTCCTGCTGAGCTGTCTAAGGTGTATTCTGGACTTTAATCTGTCATGAGATGTGTGCCTTGCACACAGGCTCCCATTCTGTACACTAAAGCTTTCAATACAGTGTAGTCCTGTTTGCCCAGATAGATAGCGTGGCATTTCCCCCCATGTGCCCAGATAGATAGCGTGGCATTTCCCCCCGTGTGCCCAGATAGATAGCGTGGCATTTCCCCTTGTGTGCCCAGATAGATAGCGTGGCATTTCCCCCCGTATGCTCAGATAGATAGCATGGCATTTCCCCCCGTGTGCCCAGATAGATAGTGTGGCATTTCCTCCCGTGTATCCAGATAGATAGCGTGGCATTTCCTCCCGTGTGTCCAGATAGATAGCGTGGCATTTCCTCCTGTGTGCCCAGATAGATAGCATGGCACTTCCTCCCGTGTGCTCAGATAGATAGCGTGGCATTTCCTCCTGTGTGTCCAGATAGATAGCATGGAATTTCCCCCCGTGTGCCCAGATAGATGACATGGCATTTCCTCCTGTGTGTCCAGATAGATAGTGTGGCATTTCCTCCCGTGTGCCCAGATAGATAGTGTGGCATTTCCTCCTGTGTGCTCAGATAGATAGCGTGGCATTTCCTCCTGTGTGCCCAGATAGATAGCGTGGCATTTCCTCCTATGTGTTCTTCATTGTTGTACAGTTTGATGTCTGAAGCCTAAGTTTTAAAAATGCTTTGAGTTGATCATTCACTATGGTGGTAAAATACTAATACTTTGGCTCTCATCAATACTGCAGGGGTCGTTGTCACCCCTGCTTTTTTCTTTAATAGTGCTAGGGCTCTATCGCCCGTTTGCTCGAATCCCCTCTATAGGTGTGGCTAATGCCTTTGGAAGTAGATATTCTCCTTCAGAAACATTGCATCTTCTAGTTTCAATGTGGACAGTGATGCCTCCATGTTCCCCATGGAATATGGAAATTGTGAACAATATTTTGTGTGGTCTACATGCTTCTGCTTAATTTTCTGAAGAAGAAAATTTGGGATTTTCTTTAGCCATGTACATGTTAAACATGTTGATTGATGCCTGAGGAGTTTCTTGAAAAATGAAACAGAATTTACAAACAAGAAAATAGTCTTTATCAGCACCAATAAATCAGCAGCAAATTCACACCATCAATAGCCCAATGACTTATTTTATAATAGGACTACATAAATGATCTGCTGCATCTATATCTAACCCATTCTCCTATGTCCCATAGACCCCACAACTGGCATCCTGGCAGCTGTGTCCCTAGACACTTGCCTAGGCTGTGAATAAAGCAAATAGTAACTCACATCTGCCAATCACAAGAAATAAAGAATAGAAAGGGCACAAATCTGTGTCCTTTGGTGTCTTTGTCAAGAGCTGAAAAATGTAGGAGGATACCGCTGTTGGACTCTGAGCTCATCAGAAGCTCCTGTGAGTGCTAGTGACAGCTTTAGTTGTGAGATGCAAGAAGGAACACTGCAGTTTAAAAGTTTATACTGCAGACCAAATCTTTGTCTTAAGTACCCAGAAGCATGAAGTAGTTCCTTCCTGAGCATATATGTTTTTAAAATTTATTCTCCTCACCCTCCAAGTCTTCCTCCTACTTTTTGTTTGTGACCCCCTACATTTAACTAACTGGGGAACCCCCTACATTTAACTGGGGGTTGCCCTCAGGAGCATTGGGTTGGGGTCATATACTTGATGTAGGGCAGTGTACCAGTAGCTACATCATTGTGGAATGTGCCCCCCATAACCTTGAACTACCTATAGCTCCTCAGGGTGGATATCTTATGGGACCCTCCCCCATCAACGGTGGAGTGCTCACGGGCAAGCCTTGTGCAGGTGGTACTGGTGCTGTGAACATCGTCACAGGGGCGACGGCCACGTCATAACCAGGAGACAGCCTTTCGCAGCACTTGCTCCTGTCTCCCTAATAGCCCTTCTGTGAAGTCCCCTGGGTCTTGGAGGGCTGGTGTAATTGTGCGATTCAGGACTGAGCACTCCACGGTCAATTTTTTTCCAGCACCTTGGCCAGTTGTGAGTCCCTGCATGAACCATCCCCCGCTACAAACAGAAGCTTCGCTGAGAAGGCTGAGAGCACATGTTTGGTGTGATGCTCAGAGGGCAGTTTGACACTGTGACCATTTACCCATACAACGGTAACCAGTGATGCCCCCCAAAAAACAATATAAGCTCTCACGTTGTTTGCTTCGCTTGCCCCGCCCCCAGAACTAGAGGCTATCCTGCTGCTGCAGACAGTACAGTTTGGTTGCAATATATAGAGAGATAAAGCTGCAACGGAGCTGTAAGCGCTCTGTTCTGTTGGCCGGCTTTCATGGTGACGGTGCTAAGAGTATTTCCTGAGTGGGAAAGTCATCCCAGCCACACCCAGCTATGAACAACCCTGTGAACTGCAATACCAACCTGCCAGGCAAGATGTGTTCACCGATAATGGGGATGGGGAGTAGCCAACAGCTTTCTTGTTGTGTTTTAGGCTCATTCCACAGGAGAAACCCAAATTTTGTCAAAGCCCATGCTGTTGAGGTCACAGGCCCTGCAGGTAACCTGCCTGTTGTGGGGCTGCATTTTTAAGAAGTTGTGGGGTCTGTTTAAGTTCCTGTCTGTACTCAAGCCCTATCAAAGTCTCCTGAAATTCAGATTGGAAGGGAAAGTTCATATGCTAGGGATAAGGATGTTCTCACGCCTCCTCCTCTGCTCTGTCTTCATTCTTTCATGCAACAAAATGACTTCTGATTTTGTTCTCGGGTTGCCCTCACAGAGTAATCATTTCTACCTTTAGGCACTGTCCTCTTGCTCCATCGGGGAATGAAATTTCTAGTGCTCTAGATCACCAGGAAAGAAATCTTTTTGGTCAACTAAAATGTAGTTGTGATATTATGATTTAAATGTTTTAACATAAATGTGTCTGTAGAGTTACAGATTTGATAGTTTATGCCCTCACATATTTTGATTTAAAGTTTAAAAGACGTTTAAAAAATCAGAAGTATCCTAGTTTGATCTTTTCTTAATCCAAGGTCGTGTTCAGTTCTGTATCTATAGTGCAGGGCAGAAAGCTGACTGATGCAATTTGTCACTGCAGAGTCCCACACTGCCACAGCCCCTTCTCCCCTGGGCTCTTTCATTGCTTAGTTGACAAGGTTCTGAGTATCTGTCAAGTGTCCTTGGGCATCCCAGTGTTCTCTCTCCGCCCCTCACTGTGTTAACTCTTTGTTAGACTGTAGAACAAGTTCCTTTTTCCTATTTTGTAATTGGCTTTCTTCTGTCCCAGGATCCACCACTTGGAACCTGCCTTGTTTATCTTGCCATGGTTTCCAATCTGCTTCCGTATTCAGCCTCTCTTGCAGCCTGACAGCTCTCTCTATTTGCGTTTCATGTCTTTTCCTTCTTTTTCCTCTCTTGTTTGCTTATAGATGCTGTCATTGAGTTGGTGTGTGCAGGCTAGCCTTTTGTCAACTTGACGTGAGCTTGAGTCATTTGGGAAGAGAGAATCTCGATTAGAACAATGTCTAAGACTGCCTGTAGTCAAGTCTGTAGGGCATTTTCTTGATTGGTGATTGATGTGGGAGGGCCTGACTCCCTATAGTGAGTGCTACCCAGGCAGGTTGTCCTGTATAAGGTTTTATAAGAAAGCAGGCTAAGCAAGCCATGAGAAGCAAGCCAGTAAGCGGCACCCTCCATGACTTGTGTGCATCAGCTCCTGCCTCCAGGTTCCCAGCATGGTTGACTTCCCTCAGTGATGGACTATGATGTAGAACTGTAATGCAGCAAACCCTATCCCCTATGGCTTGCTTTTGGTCATGTTTCATCATAGCACTAGAGATCCTAACTAAGAAAAATTGGCACAAGGTCGCGGAGTTTCACTGGTACAAGCCTGTCCATGTTGTTTTGGAAGAACAGTGGAAGGACTTTGGAACTTTGAAAAATCCATTCAGTGTTGAGAGCTCAGGGACTCTTCTGTAGGAGCTTGGAAGATAAGAGCGTTCAGAGCAGCGCAGATGATGGAAGCCTGACTTGTAATGTTTCAGAGCCAAGTTTGAGAGTCCCTTGGAGACTCTATGGGGGCTGTTTAACCTTTTGAATTAAGATTCCATCATGTGTGGTCAGCTGGGCTGAAGAATCTGCTGTAATTAACAAGAGACCAGCACCACAGAAGGAAAACCTACATTTTACTGATTGTTACTGGCTAGCTGGAGCTCAGAAGTTAGCCATGATTTAAAAGAGACCAGTATCACTGAGGATCATAAACGCTGGAATGTTGCCTCCAGGACAACATACAAAAGCTGTGGTCCGGAGTGGGTTAAGGCTGCATCTCGTGATGTCAGCTGAACTTGGTACTGTGTTCGGAGTCACCCCGGTAGTGCTGGTTTTGACGGCATAAAGGGGACATGGAGAACAGCTGAGGCTCCATGCTGCCTGGTAGAGCTCTAGTCCCTCAGGAGATGCCGTCGGTGAAGGCACAGCTTCAGTAGTGGTAGAAGGTCCAGGATTGAGGGAATCATGGAGGCAAGTTGAGGACTGGACAGCAAGTGATAGCGTCAGAGTTCCTGAAGCGAGCCTAGGAGAAGCTAGCAGTTGGTGAGAGTAGATTCCAGTACCGTGGCATGACCACCAAAGCAAGCCACAGGCGGGGAAGGAGCAGGTCTGCCCCTAGAAGCTGTGTGTGCTAACAATGGCAGAGCCAGAGAAATGGAGCTCTCTGGAGGGACCCAGAAGATGTGAATAAATACCAGAGGGATGACCCTGAGCCTTTTGCCTGGGTTTTGCTTTGATTTGATTGTGACTATTCCCTGGTTATTTCCTCTTGGGATAAGAAAGCATTTTAACTTAGTCTTGATTTTACAGAAGCCCACAGTTAAGAGGCTTTGGAATTTTGGGGAGATTTTGATATTTTAGGGAGACTTTGAGCATTGAAAGAGACTGGAGGTTTTAAAGAGACTGGAAAATTCATGATTCTGGAACTTTTAAAGTTATTTATGTTTTATATTGTGTTAATATTAACATGAGATCTTGTGGACTAACAAGAAAGGAAAGGTGTTTGTCAGATTGACAAGGGATCAATTGCACTAGCAAGGTGTGTGTGTGTGTGTGTGTGTGTGTGTGTGTGTGTGTGTGAGTATGTATGTCATATTAAGATAAGCTAGAGCCATTGGGGAAAAGAGTTTTTCAACTGGAAAATGTCTCCATAAAATTGGTTTGTAGGCACATCTGTGGGGCATTTTCTTGATTGATGATTGCTGGTTGATGTGAGAGGGTCCTATAAGCACCTGTAAGCACACAGAGAGAGCTCGCTGTGAGCAGTCCCATCCCAGGGCAGGTGGTCCTGGATTCTATAAGAAAGCAGACTGAGCAAGCCGGTAAGCAGCATCCCTCCATGGCCTCTGCATCAGCTCCTACATCCAGGTTCCTGCCCTGTTTGAGTTCCTGTCCTGACTTCCCTCATGGGCTGTGACGCGGAAGTGTAAGCTAAAATAAATCCTCTCCTCACCAACTTGCTTTTGGTCATGATATTTATCACCTCAGCAGAAACCCTAACGACACCAGGGATGGCTTCTCCTCCCATGTAATCAACCTGCAGCTCTTCAACACCTTTGGATGTTCTTGTAGGCCAGTATTCAGGGGCGGGCTCTGAACCATAGAGATTTAAGCTCTACATAGACTTTACCTTATCTCTCATGAAGTATGTGACCCATACTGAGATGCTCTCCTGTTAAATAATGGAAGGCAGTTTCCTGATTTAAGTCCTCTTTAAGGGTTCCGGTCACTTCATTGGTCTTCCAGGGGACAGAAGTGTATTTGATTGATAGTCCCAGATATTTGAAGCCCAAAGAAAATCCAAGTTCTTCTCTGAAAACGTCTTTAATCTGATAGCTCTTCAGAGCCATCATCACACCTGTTCATCCAGTGTTGCCCTAGACATGTGCCCTCTTTCTCTCACTAGAATAGACGCTTCTGATGCTGCGGGGGGGGGGGCGTGGGAATCTGCCTGTGTCATCTTCATAGTCTCTTTCTCCAGGGCCCTTGTATGGTTGCCTCCAGCATAATTCTGTTCCCTGAAATGACCTGCTTCTTCCCAGGTCCTTCAGGTCCCCTTTATAGCTGGTGACTGATGTTACCTGAGAGTCCACCAGATGTATCACTTTGTACCTGCTTACATTAAACTCTGGTCTGGCTTAAATGCCTAAATTCCCCCGCAGTTTGATCCCTGAACGTCTAGCTATTGCTGCATGGGAGAATTAGTGTCAAGCAGAAACCCAGTGAAGTTATTGTATAGTTTTCTTTTCAGGGTCTTTTAAAAGTATATAGTTTAGAGGCAGAAGCTCACAGATCTCTGAGTTTGAGGCCAACCTGGTCTACAGAGTAAAATTATATAAGGTAATTTACAGTAGATAATCTTTTTAAAGTTTTATTTTGTTTTATGTATATGGGTGTTTTGCCTGTATGTGTGTCTGTGTGAAGGTGTCAGATCCCCTGGAACTGGAGATACTGACAGTTGTGTGCTGACATGTGGGTGCTGGGAATTGAACCCGATCCCCCTGAAGAGCAGCCAGTGCTCTTAACCTGAGCCTTCTCTCCAGCCCCTACAATAGATAATCTTTACAGAACTCTGCACTTAGGAAAAAATACTTTTTCCCACATATTTTTTCTCTGTTCACACCTCACAACGAAACAGCCCAGTATTTTTAAAGTGATTTTCCCTACCTTTTAAAGATAAGATACAAATAATGTATTTTGTTATAGCTGTTTTTATATGTGTGCATCATTGTACTTGCTCATATTTAACCCCCATTAACCTTTCTTGTCCTCTCCCAACTGGTATCTTTTTCCTGCCCACAAATAATCTTCCTTTGCTTCCATATATATGTGTATACATAGTTAAGTCTAGAGAAAGTCTATGAGAAAACTTTCAATATTTGTTTCTTTTTAAAAACTATACAGCTCTGGCCGTCCTGAAACTCACTGTGTAGACCAGGCTGGTCTGGAACTTAGAGATCCTCCTGCTTCTGCCTCCTGAGTGCTGGGATTAAAGTCATGTGCCATGGCACCAGCTAAAGACATAATTCACACATCATGCAATTTAACCATTTAAAGTGTGCAATTCAGTGGTTTTTTATTGTGTTCACAAGGCTGTGCACCCATCGCCACAATCTAATTGTAGACCGTTCCCTTTCTGCCGAGGGAAGCCCAGTGCCTATTGGTGTTCTCTCTCCATTTCCCCAGTTCCCAGGCAAGGCAGCCATCAATCCGCTTTCCAGCTCTCAATGCTGAGCTATTTCCTGTAAATGGAATCATTCCAAATGATTTTGAAAATGGCTTCCTTCACTCACTACCACTGATTTTTGAATTCTCCAGTATTTACAGCAACCCCTCAGAACAGATCCAGCTTACAGCTCTCACATTCCTCTGTGGCCTGCTTTTATTGTAATATTTGGTTAAGTTGCAAAAGATATGATCACATATCAAATAACATTAGCTGACGATAAGAATGCATATGGCCCTGTTTCAGGATTAAGAGAATTTTACTCAAGATATGGTAATAGTTTTATAGTCCATAAGCTAAATTGGGATAGAACAGAATTTCAGGGTATTCACGCTGTCTTATATTGTGTTATTTGAGGCTTTGGGCTATTCCTAAAGTGGTCAATGTAGTTCATCTTTCTTCCTCTAATTACTGTCTCTTTTACAGGCTGTAGAATGTTAGTTGCTCAAGGTCAAATAGCTAGTTAATGGCTGAGCCAGTTATAGCAAGATGAGAATCTCTATTCCCAATCCAAAGAGTTTTACTTCTTTTTATCCCTGGTTGTTGTAGTTGCCCGAGTTCCTTAAAGAAAGAGACAGGGACTAAGTTAACATCGATGGGAGAGAAAATTCCAGAATAGGGAAACTGGAAGAAAACAGATGAGATGTAAGTAGCTCTAAGGAGAGTGAGGAGGAGCGGGTGGGATACTGTGCTGGCATAGGGAGCTGGTGCATGCCTGGCCAGGCGTGAGATCTCCAGCAGGGGAGAGGAAGGCCCCCAGGAGAGCAAGCGTACTTAGTGCCCTTCCCCCATTACCAATGAGCAGCCCTCCTGGAGAGCTACTGGGTGGCTCCGAGTTGCATCTTCATGCTTCACACCTGGAGAGACCAGGGAGGCTGATCCCAAACCCCGGGAGACTTCATTCAAACTGAGAACCAGTGGAAGAGGATCCAGAAAGTTTCAGAATGTAAGCAGTTTGCAGTCGATAGGCAAGATCTTTCACTCCGTCTGTGATGTTTCTTGCTGGTCTCAGTCATGCCACAGTAGTTAAGTAAGCAAAGAAGAAAAGAAATAGGTACATTTGCTAATTCTCCTATAGAGATATATTAATAGAAAATGCTCACTCTGTTCTTTGGAGAACACCTAGTTGATGGCCATAGCTGATTAAATGATATTGTAGATGTGTTTTCTCATTCATTTCAGTGTCATTTTCTGAAAGGAAGCTGTTGCTTTGTCATTTAATTAGTTGCTGTGCATTTGATGATTCTGTAAAATCTGGCAGTTTTTGGATTTTTGTGGTTGCACAGACTTGTTCTGTACGACTCAGGGGTAGGGCTAGACATTGCAAGGACGGAAGTGCGATGGAAGACAGGCCCCCCATTTTCTAGCAACAGTTGGAAGAACGAGGCAGCAGCAAGGGAGCGTGGGGTTTCGTCTCTTTCACTGCTGTCAGCCTTTGTAACGCCTGTTTCCCGTGTTGTGAGTAGTATACAACTGTGTTGAAACTGTTGTATTAACTATGTTGACTATGAGGATACAATCAATCATGAGCAGAAGTCTTCCGCCTTGTTTTTCGAGACAAGGTCTTCCATCAGCCTGAAGCTTGCTGATTTGACTTGGCCAGCTGGTCAGGGAGCCCCAGGGATTCTTCTGTCTTGGTTTATGAGTAAGAAGTGTATACCACTACACCTGGCTTTTTTCTTTCTTTTTTTTTTAATGTTCTGGGGATCAAATTCAGGCCCTCATTCTTATATAGCAAGCACTTTGTGGACTGGGCTTGTTTCCCATAAATCTCTAGATTTTTGTGCCTAATGATTTTATTGACTTCTCCATTTGGATATCTGAGAAATATCAAATTCAATAAAACCAAACCTGCTCACATAGCCTTTCTGATCAAGCCTGGTTCTTATCCAGTACTCTCTTAATTAGCGAATGATTTTGTCCTTCAGCATCCATCTGCTGTGCAAAACCAGAATCCTAGGTCTTGCCCCTTAAGCCATCCTTTTCCTTTCCCCAAAAGAAAAATGACAGTGCCATCTTAATTTTGCTTCTTACATAGCTCTGAGTTCGTCTGCTTCTGTCGTCCTTGCTGCCGTTCCTGTACAAGCTCTCTAGCATCATCCATGGTACTGGGCCAGGGTAAGCATGCACACAAGCAAGAAAATTGGTATGAAAGCCAAAAGATGTTGATTAAGGATTGTCCAATACCAATGAACAGTGGAAGAGATCACTCCCTCCTGAAGGACCCCAGAAAGGCATCCTGGGAAGAACAGTTTGAATGTTCCTTTTCTGAACGCTTTCTACTAGAAATATTTAAGTTTCCTATATATCTGTTCATACATGTGTACCCACACATGTGTAAACACACATATGCACCCTACGCCACACATGTACACAGGAAAAAAATATTTTCTGGGGGTCTTGGCAGTATCCTCAGAGACTGGAGAGCTCTCAAACAGTTGTGAATATGGAGATATTTCAGATTTCAAATTTTTTATTTTAAACATAATTCTTTATTGATTCTTTGGAAATTGTACATCATGCACCCCAATCCTGCTCACGTCCCAGTCCCTCCATATCAGTTCCTCACCCCCTGCAGTATGTCCCCACAAAAAAATTAATTAAAAACAAATCAAATTTTTAAAAAAGCCCACCTTACGCCTCCATCTTTCAAACATCCTAGTGGCACTGGGAGCTGCAGTATGTCACACACACACACACACACACACACACACACACACACACACACACACAC
>LOJH01040376.1:0-14630 GCA_001685095.1 Ellobius talpinus
CACTGGGAGTGGGCATGGCTTGCCTCTTAAAGAGTCAAAAACCATAACAGCTAGCATGCTCCCTGCAGGCTTAGTGAAACAAAGCATCTCTGCCTGGTTGCACTCACCACCCTGTCCCAGCCCCCAAACAGTCATCATTGTGCTTTTAGATTAGGATTGTTTTTAGCTAGCTGTGATTTTTGTGATTCCATATGATATGGATGCATTGTTTTTTGTTTTTTTTCTTTCAATTTCTGGGAATATTTATTTGGGGATTTTTATTGGGATCGCACTGAATCTGTAAATGCCTTTTGATACAATTGTCAATTTGAAAGTATTAACTCTACCTACTCTTCTTTGTTTATTAGTTTGGTTTTTCAAGACATGTTTTTTTTGTGTGTGTAGCCTTGGTTGTCTAGGAACTTCTGTAGACCAGGCTGGCCTCAAACTCAAAGAGAACCTCCTGTCTCTGCCCTATCAATGTTAGAATTCAAGGGTTATGCTACATCTTCCTGGCACTCTACCAGCTCTTAAATACAAGATATATTACTTTTTATTAGTGTATTTATTAGTGTTTGAGATTGTCTGTTTCTTCAAGAATTTAAATTTTTCAAAGTACATGTTCTTCACCTCCTTAGTTAGATGTATTAGAAGATATTTTTTTTTCTTTAAGGCTATTGTAAATGGGAATGTATGCATTATCTCTGCTTAGTATGTTTATTTGTTATTGGTGCATAGAAAAGCTAATTATTTGTGTAAGTTCATTCTATATCCTGCTATGTTTCTGCAAATTATTCATCATTTGGAGAATTTTCTTGGAGATTTTTTTGCAATATCTTTTCTATAATGTCATGTCATCTGCAAACAAGGATAGTTTGATTTCTTTTTCTGATTATATCCTTTTAATTTCCTCCTCTTTTCCATTTTGCTCCAGCTGGTGTTCTGAGCATTATATGTAAAAGGAGTTGAGAGAGGGAACAGCTAAACAACCTCTTGGTTTCAGCATACTTTCTAGCCTGTCTCATTTTCAATTTCAGTGGGGGTTGCTTTAAAATGTTTTCATTAAGTGTTATGTTAACTATAAGTTTTGCTGTTTTGCTTTTATAGCTTTTATTTTGTTGAGATATGCTCTCTGTACTTCTCTCTCTAGAAATTACTAAATTTCAATATCACCTTTCAAAGTTTTATCAGATAGATTCCTGTTTCATCTAATTATTATCTTTGTGTATCTGCTAATATTTCATAGAAAATTATATTGAATTGTTGAAATAAAAAGGTAAATTACATATCAGTTGTTCTAATAATGTGCTAGTGTCTTTAACTGTAGATACTGTCTCACCATTCCAAAGTTATATAATAAAAATAAATTAAATGCTTTTGTCTTAAAATGTTGTGCATGCGCAAGAATGATTATTGATTTAATTCATGCGAAAAATCTATTCTTTTGAATTTGTTAAACTACAAATTATAAAACTTAGTTTGATTATTGACAATGCTTTCAGGTACCTTCAAGAACTTTAGAGTAAAATGCTTTGGCTTGCAATTGTGGAGGATGGAAAAATGGCTCTGCTGCTGAGATCATTAACAGCATTTTCTGGTCTTCTAGGGAACCCAGGTTGTGTTTTTATTACCCATATGGCAGCTCACAACCATCTCTAATTCTTATTACAATACATTTATTGCTCTCTTCTGGCTACCTGTGGTACAAACAGATATGTGTAAACCAAGCACTGCTACACATAAAATAAAAATAAATACAACAGGAAAGAACAGAAGAAATAAAGAATTTATTGCTTAAGATAACACATAATTGAGAAATAGAATATGGGGAAATCAAGTTCATACTCAACTGGAAGCCTCATCCTTAATGGGCAGTTGCCACAGATCTGGAAGATGCTATATACACTATTAGAGAAAAATAAAAGTAATTATCAGTCTAATACTGCAGCGAACCATCTGATCTACAATAGCAAAAGACCTAGCAAGACATGTTCACTGATAAGATCATATCATGAATATCAAACAAGCAAACAAGCAATTTATTACGCATTTTTTGGTTCACACCCTCAAAAGGTGAAACCTATATCTAACACCAATTATCAGAGTCAGTAATTCTGGGTAAGCAGATCATTTGGCCCTTTGGAATAATCTCCTACTCATCCTGCTATCTGGGCATAGTAACAATTTGACTACAAATGACGTTTTGTCAATATATTTTTCAGTTCTCCGAAAAGCCTCTATTTGCAGTAGGTGGTGATTAATTCAGAGACCAGTGACAGGTAATCATGAAAATCAGACAATACACAATTCTTATGTTTAAATGGAGTACCCATTTCAGATTCTCTACTCCAAAAGCTCAGGGATTACTATGGAAGAAGAATAAAAACAGTTTAAGACCTAGAGATGGTAGGAGAGTTCAGGGAAAATATGTTTTCCAGACATAGCTGGGTACATGCAGAGATGAGCTCCCAGACCTAAAGATAGCATGCACAAAACTGTGCAAACTTGAGATAAACCAAAAACAAGCAAACAACAATAATAAAGCAGGGAAAGGGAGTGTGTCTCTGAAACCCACTGCTAGCTAAGAGATATTGCCAATACTACTTCTGGAAGCAGAATCAGTTTTATTTAAGGCTGTGTCTCATATGTCTATCATTAACTAGTATAAGGTCACATAGTCAAGATTGTATGTGAAACCCAAATCGTTATTAGTGAGTTACAAAAGGAAAGAGAGAGAGCAAAACAAGGAGTGAGAAGATAAAAGAGGATGAATCTTGGGGGAGTTAGGTGAATATGATCAAAATAATTGTGTAAAATTCTTAAAGAACTGATATAAGTGAGAAAGGAAAATAAAATATTTGGTTTGGAAAATAAAGTAGATACGTGTATTCTTAAAAACTTTTCAAGCTGTTGCCTAGTCATATATATTTCAGATAACATATATTGTGATATATTTATATATATGATATATATTTATGTACACACATATATCAATGTATCTTTACTAACTCAACATATTATGACTAAGATTGTATCATAGTTGAGAGAGTAGAATATACCCTTATATTCATGTTTGCATGTGTTGTCGTATTTGATGTTAACAATACCATAATATTATTCTGCTATTATCTTAGTCATTATGTAGTTCATATAATTCTAATCACTACTTAGGGCTTTGGAAAGGAGAAATAAAAAATATGTAATATTCTAAAATCTACTAGTTTATTTTGTTCATATATTTCAACTTATCACAAACTGGTCACTCTTAGAAAGTCATAGATTGTTTGAAAGTTTCAGAATATTTCAAGCATTATACTGAATTAATTTTATATTTAAATGGATCTGTTGCTTTCCTTCAATACCCATAGGTTTAAACACCTTAAAAATATGAGTAATTCTATTAATTTCCATGGATACAGTATAGCAGGACTTATGTTCTACATTATTTTGTATCTTTACATTCAAACTTCAGAACATGTGAGCCAATTTTTATGCCTGTAATAATTTAGCCAATTTAGTTAATATTAGATGAATAGTTCACTGAGCAATTGTTAAGGTCTCATTTTATGTAGTAAATATACTTCTTGTATTTGTGTATTTTTAATTAAAAAAACTTTTCCATATGTAAACTTTGATAACTAATATATTTGAGACCATCAGCCTGATATGACGGTGCATGGCTTTAAACACACAACTTTAGAGGCAGTGGGAGGAGGACCTTTATGAGTTTGAAGCCAGTTTAGCCTACTTAGTGAGTTCCTGGACACTGAGACCCTGTGAAAAACAAAACAAAATAAATAAATAAACCAAATAAATAATTAATCAAATTATTATAAAATGGTTTAACAATTAAAATATAAATAGGCAATAACCTGAAAGACTACATTTTAAATATTGGTTGTTAAGAATACATTCTCAGAAAAGATATAACAAAATACAAAAACAAATTAAGGAATCATGACAGCATAACAGAAATTTAACGTATGGAAGGCAAAGACTTTATATTATAATAATGGTATATAGTTAGATTACCAAGTAGCATCACACTTAAAATTGATTAATTTTATTTCTTAAAAACAGATTGCTAGTAAAATTCTGTCCATTTCAAAATTGGTATTGAAAGCAAATTCTTGGATTATAATTATTAAGAATAAAAAAGACTTAACAATAAAAATGCTTATACATGTATATCTAGTCTCCTCTTAGCAGCATTGCTGTAATAAAGTACAATTTTATTAAACACTTAATTAATTGCCACATTATAATGATAGGGGACAAGTCATGAAAATGACTTATTAGAGTCCAGGCTTCGTTTGCTGTGTTAACTGAAAATGCAAGCTGAATATATAGTCTAATTAAGAAAAATATCATTTTGCAGTAGTTCGCATGGGTATAAAATAGGGAAGCAAAAGTTGCAGGTGTAAGAGAAGAAGAAAGTATAAGCATGCCAATGCTGGAAAAGAGTAAACCTCACAAAGTACACTAAATTCAAAAAATGATTAGGATCACCAAATACTTAAGATTTTGAAAATGAAAATTTATTTGAATTAATTTTTAAATAATAATTGTTCTTAAAACATAATTTTAATAATTTCAAATCTAAGATGTACTGAGGTGATTCATCACATAGCCCAGTAATGGGGAGTATGGAAATTCTTCTATCACCACTGCTGTGCTAAGGCTTTTGTGTGAACTGCTTTTAATTTCTACCTCAAAGTATTTTCAAGTTCACTCTAGCTTTGTAAACAAAGTGAAAAAATATTACATATATTTTCTAAAGCTACCAGTCCCAAATCTAAATCACAAATAACTTATCAAGAAGCCCTTATCCAGAGAGATACACAGCTAGTGTTTATCCCCATTGTCTCTTTTGTAGTGTTGGTATAGGTGTTTGTTAGGTTGTTTGTTTTGATGAGGTCTAACTATGTTTCCTAGTGTTATAACATAATCCACAAATTTATCATGCTCATTAATGTTCTCAGTGCTGGGATGCATCACAATATGCAACTTTCTAATTAATTAAAAAAAAGCCTGTAACAGTCAGTTTCTAGGTCTGTGATAAAATCCAGTGCCATGAATGCTATCTTGTGTATAAACTATATGTGTTATTCCAATTGCTCTTCAGGAAAAATATAAGTTTTGTACTGTGTTCAGTTATGTTATGGGTAAACATAGATACAGGAGAAACCAACAGGAAACAGTGTGGGGAAAATCTAAAAGAAGTGGCAGTGACTAAAGGAAAAATGAAGGAGGTAGTGCATTAATTTCATAAAAAGGAATATTTCAAATAAAAAATTCAAAATTAAATATAAGTGTCTAAATACAGAATGTGTTCAGTTCTCCAATATTCAACAGTTTCAAGCATGCATTTTTCTCACAAAAAGATGGTCCTATACTTAATCAGTGTGGCAGTTTGCTGCAGGAGCTCCTGTGGCCCATAACATTTAAGATACCAGGCCACTTGGGTGTGGTTTCTTAAAGGATATGGGCCACAGGAGCTCTGCATCACCAGTTTCTCAGAAAATTGTGAATAAATCTACTTCAAGACCTAGCAATACCATTCTTGGGTATATACCCAAGGGATGCACACTCAAACATAAGGATATTTTCCCATGTATTTTCATAGCAGCATTCTTCTGAATAGCAAGAACCTGGAAACAGCCTAGAGGCCCCTCAACAGAAGAATGGATAAAGAAAATGTGGTACATTTTCACAATGGAGTATTACTCAAGGGGAAAAAAACGCACATTTTGAAATTTGCATTCAAATGGGTGGAAATAGGAAAAAACAATCCTGAGTGAGGTAACCCAGACCCAGATAGACAAACACGGTATGTGCTCACTCATAAGTGGATAGTAGACAGCCTACAGTCCATGATCCCAGAGAAGCTAGGTAACAAGTAGAACCTAACAGAGACATACAGAGATCCCATCTGGGAAGAGAAAACAGACAAGATCTCCTGAGAAAACTGGGAGTAGGGGGCAAGGAGAAGGGAGGGTGAAATGGGAGGGAAAGGGAAGAAGGGGAGGGAGCAAGAGAACACGAGTGAATGAGTTGCTCAAGAAAGGAAAAGCACAGTGAAGGAGAAAAAGGAGATACCTTGAGGGCTAACAAGAAACATAACACTAGGAAATTCCCAGGAATCCACAAGGAGGACCTCAGCTAAGACTCTAAGCAACAATGAAGAGGATGCCTAAACTGGCCTCCCCTGTAATCAGACTGATGACTACCTTAATTGTCATCATAGACCTCCAACCAGCAACTGATGGCAGTAGATAGAGATCAACATAGTGGAGACCAGTCCAAAAAAGGGAAGAGCAGTAAGACAAGCAAAGGGGACAAGATCATGATGGTAATACCCGCATAATCAGCTGACCTGAGCTAGTGAGAACTTACTGACTCCAGACTGGTAGTGGAAGAACCTGCATAGGACCAAACGAGGTCCACTGAATGTAGGGGACAGTTGTGAGGCTTGAGATATCTGTGGGACCACTGGCAGTGGGAGCAGGATTTATTCCTAGTGCTTAAACTAACGTCTTGGAGCACATTCTCTGGAGGGATACATTGCTTAGCTTAGATATAGGGTGGAGGACCTTGGTCTTGCCTAGAAGAGAAGTGTCAGACTTTGTTGATTAGCCATGGAAATCCTTACTCTCTTTGTGGAGGAGATGGGGTGTTTGGTGGAGTGAATGGTGGGGCAGGAGGACTGGAGGGAGTGGGAATGGTGATACTTATGTAAAATAATAATAATAACAATAATAATAAAGCAAAAAAGGAAAAACAATTGAAATAAGTTCCTATTCTTGAGGAAAAAGTACTTTGAATATCCAAGTATATAAATTCACTATTTAAATGAAAGATTTCACTATTCTCAACCAGGAAAACAATCAAAAAATAATAATTGTCAAACTGACAATCTGATGTGGGATTCCTCTCTGCATGCTGTAAAAACCATTGGTGAATAATGAAAACTGGTTTGGACTCATAGAGTAGCTAGGCAGGGAAAATTAAAATTAATGATGGGAAAAAGGAGGTGGAGTGAGAGAGAAGCCATGCAGTCACCACCAGAGACAGGTGTGCTGAAACTTTGCTGGTAGGCCACAACCTCTTGGTAATGCAAAGATTAATAGAGATGGTTAAATTAAGATGTAAGAGTTAGCCAATAAGAAGCTAGAGCTAATGGGCCAAGCAGTGTTTTAAATAATATCGCTTCTGTGTGACTATTTCGGGGCTGAGCAGCCAGGAACCAACAAGAGGCCTTCTTACAACAACAATCCTCAAGAACTTCAAATTCTGAGATTTTGCTTGTGTGTCTGTTTTTGAGTAGTAAAGGAGACTGAAAGAAGGTGCAAGCGTGAGAATGGGAGGAGAACTCTAAACTGCTGCCTTCTAGACATCATATGATATTTGCACTATTGAACTTAAAGAAGCGTGGCTAAATGCACAACACTGTGTCCAGAATAACATCATAGATGAAGGTAGCTGTAATAAAGCTTCACTCATCCCTGATAAGTAGGGAAGGCATTCTTTATTGGTAGAGCCATTGGTATTGTCACATTGTTCCCATCCTATCT
Organism: Ellobius talpinus; assembly: GCA_001685095.1. NCBI lineage: Eukaryota > Metazoa > Chordata > Mammalia > Rodentia > Cricetidae > Ellobius > Ellobius talpinus. The sequence continues at coordinate 7,554 of LOJH01040376.1, forward strand.
CATGTTCAACTGAAAAAGCCCTCACTCATGATCTTTCAGGCTATAAAAATTGAATTCAATGGGTTATGTCACTATGTGAATATGCATGAACATGAACATAAAAGTACGCATACACACACAGACACACATACAAACTTACTGTCACATATGAACAATGAAAGCAGAAAAACAGACTTGGAATGGAGGGATATGTTGCCAAGGACAGGGCAGCAAGCGAATAATGTCAGCAAATTTTTCTCATAGAGTATTTTATGTGTGTGTGTATATGTTTATGTGTATGTATGTATGTGTGTCTGTGTGAAATAGTGCAAGAATCCATGGATTCATAAAATATTTATCTTAACCAACATTATTTGTCCTATTAAGAGAGTTCTGTTATTTCATACACATGAATTTTGTACAAAGCACTCATTCTGTGCATTTAAGCAACTACTTACCTAATACATAACTTTAAAACTTCCATTTGTCTATTTTCTATCTGACTGCTTTTGAATTTCTTAAGATTAATTTAATTTTCTATGAGTGTTTGTCTGCATGTATACATGTATACCACATTTGTGTAATACCCATAGAAGTCCAATATGGCATCATATCTGGAACTAGAGTAACAGGCAACTGTGAGTTGCCATGTGGTGATGGGCACAAACCTGTAACCTCTGAGAGAGTATTGACTTATTTCCTAACTTATAAGTGGGAATTTGGAAAATACAGAAGATTTTTCACATTGCTTTCATAGGAACAGTAAAATTTGTTCTTATATTTTAGTCTGTCATTACAAAGCTTTTTTCTCTTTTAACCTCAGAATTGATCCTCAACTTTAGAAATAATTATATCTAATTTTCATTAAAATGTTTCATATATTGTTTGATCATTTCCCCTTCCTCAGTGCTTCCAAGATCATCCTCAACTCCCTACCCAACTAACTTTAAGTTCTTTCTCTTTACCCGTGGTGGTTTGAATAAGAATTGCCTGTGTGAGCTCATATGTACATTTAAAGGTTTGCTCCCCAGTTGGTGGAACTATTTGGGAGGGATGAGGAGATGAAATCTTGTTGGAGGAGGTATATTATTTGGGGGTGGTGGCTTTAAACTTTCAGAACCAATAACAGGCTTAGTTTCTCTCACTTTCCTTCTCTCTCTCTCTCACTCTAGTTCTTTTTCTTTCTCCTCTCATGCTACTACCTTGAGATACAAGTTCCATGTTTTCAGTCACTGCTCGAGCACCATGTTCATCTCCTTCTTATTCACAGTAATCCTTGACTGTTCCTGTAAACCTGTGAAGAAGTCCCTTACATAATGCCTTCTTTTAAAAAGTTATCTTGATTGAGGTTTCTCTTGACAGTGATAGAAATAGGACACACTGAAAAGAAAAGATAATAAAACAAAACACAAAATCAAATCAAAACACAAGCAAAAATTTAAAAAAAAAATGAGCATCAAAACAAACAGGCAGAGACCAATATGACAACATATACCAAAAGAAGTCAAAAAGTTTGAATCCCTTTGAGTTCATTTCTTTGGCCAACTACTGCTGGTCCTTCTCAGGCTTGTAGTTGATACATACACTGACATTCTGGTTTTATTTTTCCTTAACCAGTGTATATCATTTGCAGAGAGTTTCTTGGTTAGGGTTGACATAGATTGTCCACTTTCCCTCTCAGGAATTGGACTCTGTCTGTGTTAAACTTGGGTACATTTTGTGTGTGCTGCCATAGTCTCTATGGACTCACCTGTGTATTAGTTTTGTTGTCCATGGAAGACAGTGCTTTCTTGAAATCATCAGTCTCCTCAATCTTTCCACTCTTCTGAAGAGATATTTGAGCCTTGGGAAAAGATTGGTAGAAACATCCCATTTTAGAAGGAGTGCTCCAACGTCCTTTAATTTTTGTTCAATATTCAGTTGTAGATCCTTGTATTAATTACCAAGAACTGCAAGAAAAACTTCTCTAATGAGAGTAGAATAAGGCACTGATCTATGGATATTGTAGTGTGCCATTAGGTTTTTGTTGTTATTGTTGTTGCTATGTACTTTTAGCACAAAAATAGTAATAGGTCTTTCCTTAGGGTCATGACCAATCTTGTTGCAGGTTCTTTACCAAATTAACCATGTCAGACTCATGTCCCTTCTCATGAAATAGGCAGGAAATCCAATAAAAAATATTTGTTTCTACCATTACAGTTGTGCCACATTTGCAACAATACTTCTTGCAGACAAGGTGCTTTTTCAGTCATAGTTTGGCAGATGGGTGATATTAATGATTACCTATCTCCTGCAGTAGCATGTAGAGTATCTTCCAGCATATGAACAATGGTAGAAGTGGCTAGGCTTTTAGTTATGCACCAGCTTGGCACACTTATGTTACATTAAATAAAGAAGTGTTGTCTTCAGCAATTGGGGATTAGTATCATGTTGTGGGGATATTTAATATATATCTCTGTGTGTGTATTTATTGTGATATATATAGTATAATGTGTGTGACATATATATACATACATACATAGATATGTGTATATACATACATATATATAAATTTTTGCTATATAGAAAACACCAAAAATTAGTTTTATATTCTTCATTGGAAAACATGGATTAAAATTTTCAGTACTATATAATTTGAAGTTTTATTTCAGATTATAAAGTAATTAAAATGTGTATTTATTGTAAAAATAATTGAAAAATACTAGACAACCAAGGGCAATGTCAATAGCTCATGGTGTTAAGAGAGACTTGGATCCCCTTACCAACAACTCAAAGTGAGGTTTCCTGTTCCTGGCTGGGTTCTTCTTTAGGTATGTGGCACATGTGCATTATTTTATTTTTAAATCCCCTGAGTCTCTATAGTAGTGTCTACATGTGTATGGATGTAGAAGTATTTATTGGAGTTCTTAATTGGGGCCCCTCATCGCCTGCATTCTTGATGAATATTGACTTTCCCTTCACTAGCAGCAATCAATTGCCAATAACTTTTCAGCTTCAGTTTGACTTAATTAGCTTATTCTCAGTTCATGCTAGGATTTTGCCTGGACTAATCTTTTGCAAGTCTTGTCCATGTACTAAATGTTCATGTGTGTACTGCCCCTGCAATGTCTAGAAAATACTACCTTGCTGAATATGTCAGATCATATAATATTTAATCATTCACTCCTATGATGATTGATGAGCCTTGTTTCAGGGCAGAAGGGAATATGACAAAGATGTCTTATTTAAGGTTGGGCTTTAACAGTTCATTTTTCTCTTCATATTGACCAGGTGTGCCGTGAGCCACCTTTTCATGGTGACTTTTGCCAGCCTTCTAGCTGTAGTGGGGTCATAAGTTCCAGGTAGGAGGATGAGGATTAGAATTATTAGGCAAAAGGAACATAGATATATAGAATATAGGAGAAATAAAAAACAGAAGCAAAGGACAGTATTGGGAGGAAGTTCCAGTGAGTATTGAAAATCTCCTGTATTTAATTTCCATTTGCTTAAATACCCTGAACCCCAAAAGGAAGGAGGAAAATAAAAAAACTGCATTAACATGATAGAAGGAATAAACAAACCAGTGGAAGGATTAGGGATGATGATTGTAAGTTAAGCATTCTATTGCCGTAACAAGACAAGTAAAACTCACACCTTAGGCCAAAACATTTAGGCAAACCACTCCCTGTTTGGAATCCACAGTTATCTCCCTAAGGGAGTAGGAACCTAGTTGGATCCTTAGAATTTAGTTTGGGGTAGAAACAGGTGTACTCCTTAATCCCTGAAATGGCAGGTCTGGATATTAGCTACACCTGTTGACAATAACCTTGAAGGATCAGAAGTTCCAACTCTCTGACCTTCTGTCAAGGTAGAATGGACCCATACCTAAGGGCCCTGCCACAGTTGTCTCTCTATTAACTGCAATCTCCTTCCAAAGTTAATACTTTGATGAAGCCTGAGAGATAAACTAATCACTGAGTTAATAACAAAAGTTACTATAAGGCTTGTTTATCCATGTTCATTGCTGCCTTGTTCATAATAAGCAGAAAATGGTCAGATGATGGATGTGATAATGAAAATGTGGTACATATACACAATGGGAAACGAATCAAAAAACAATGATGTAAAAGAGTACATGAATTTAAGAGAGAACAATAGCAGAAAATAAGGGGCATTAGTGGATGATAAAGGAATGGGGAAATCATTTAATTATGTCATAATCTCAAAATACATGCATGTGAGGGGGTCTTAAATATGTTAATTTATAATGAGGATAAAATAGTTCACATTATTCATTAATAAATCTGTGTCTTATAGCTTGATTTATGTCACAGTTTGTATGTTATATAACATGCATACCTGTTATTCCTAAATATTTTTATGTCAAATAATACTTGAAATTACTTATTTACTTAATGGCATATATAATTTGGGATTATATTAAACATAAAAGAAGACATATAATTGCTTCACATTTCTTTTATAAGAGCCAAGAAACCATAGGAATGATTGATTGACTAAATATCTATATCCATGTTATATTCATAAATTAAAGGGAGTTCTTTCAGAAGTATCTGTCATATCTACTTCCTTCTTATAAGTATTTGAAAAAGGATATTTTATTATATGATTCATATCCGTACTAGAAATGTTAATTTCCTGCCTCATGATTTTTGACATATGTGCTATATTTTCGAGAATAGTTCTGTATTAAATGTTAAAAATGTGTGAGTTACTTTGAGCTCTACCTAATGTTTAGCCATAAAATTGGATACCTAGGTCAGACCTTTCAACACACTGGGCACCCATATGGCAAAGAGGGGGAGCCAACACCATGATACCAAATCCACCCTAGAATGATGTCTAACATTGTTTTCCTAATATAACATAGTTAGTTAATGTATTCTTCGCATGTCTTTGTTTTTATTTTCTTTTATTGAAAAACCATTTTGTTGCCTCATAATATATCCTGGTTATGGTTTTCTGTCCCTTTGTTCTTTCCAGTTCCTTCCAACCTTTCTTCCCATTCGGTCAAATTTTATTTTTGTCACTCATTATAAAACAAGAATTTTTCTAAGAATAATAATAAAATATAAAAAGATAAAACAAAAACTATCACATCAGAGATGGACAAGATCAACAAACATAAGGGAGAGTGGCCAGGAGGAGAGACATGAATCAGAGGCCTAATCATTCATTCACTCAGATATCCCATAAAAACACTAAACTGGAAGCCACAATATACAACCAGAGGACCTGGTGCAGAACTCTACAGGCCCTGTGCATGCTGCCTTATTCTCAGTGAATACATATGAGCTTTCATCACATTGATTAGATTGTCTTGTTGGTGTCCTCCATCTCCTCATTCTTTCAGCCTCTTCTGCAGTGTTTCCTGAACTTAGTGGAGTGGTATTTGATAGCAGATTCCCATCTAGGGCTTAGTGTTCCCAAGGTCTCCCACTCTCTGCATAACGACTTGTTGTGGGTCTCTATATGTGTTCCTGTTTGCTGCAGAAGGAGGCTTCTCTGATGATAGCTGTGCAAGACATAGATAAATGACTATAGCACAATGTCATAGGGAATTATTTTATGCTATGTATTTTTTAAGACCAGTGTTTTTTTTCCCCTACGTCCCTGTGTTATCTAGCTTCTGGTTCACACAAACAGTGTTGGTGTGGGTTCTTTCTCATGGAGTACGCCTTAAGTCTAAGCAGATATTGGTTTGTTACTCCCATCACCTTTCTGCTATGTTTAACCAAACTTATCCTGCAGACAGGACACTACTGTGGATCATAGGATTTGTATCTGGCTTGGTGTGTACATTTATCTTTTGGTAGTGTGTAGAGTACCTTCCTAAATCAAAGATGTAGGTGTTGTCTTTAACAATGGGATTTTGGGCTCAGCTTGTGTATCTGTTATTACATTCAAAAGATTGAACTAGTTAATATTCCATCAAGAAGATTGGAGACTTTCATGATATCCTATTTCTCCATTAAAACTATGGGCAATTAATAGTAATGTGATGTAATGATATTTTCTTCAGAAGTCTAGAAATGGTGAAGCTACTGCACTCTTATACCCACACTCCTTGCCCACTTGGCATCTCACAACTGCCAGACATTCCAATTGCATGGGACCCATTTCCTCTTCTGGACTCTGTAAGCTAGACACACAGGCAATGTATGTGAGTACATGCAGCAACCTATGTATACTACAATGAAATTAATAAGTATTTTTAAAATAATTGAAAACTAAAAAGCAATGTTGTTAAACAATTTTCACAAATGGAGCCATTATTAGAAGCACAGACATGTAATCCCAAACACACAGGAGGCTAAAGCAAGAAGATCACAAATTCAAGTTTCAGTTAACCTACAGATTGAGTTGAAGGTCAGTGGAGGCATTTCAGGTGACATTCTGTCTTGAAACTAAAAGTATAAAAAAGGTTGTGCTTAAAATTCTTTGATAAACCACTTGGCCAAAAAGTGCAAATCGCTAGGTTGAATTACTAGTGTCTGCTGAACCAAAACTTCATGAAATAAACTTAAATGCAGAATATCTGAAACACCTTTACTTTGTAACTCTGCTTATCTCCACACTTTCCCAGAAAGTTGCTTTCTATATGAAACAACACATCTTCCCCTAATTAATATAGTGTGAAAGAACCTACAATAATAGATAAAACAAAAAAAATAAATGCTGTCCCTATATGGTAAGGTACAAAAGATACTTTTGAAAACTATTCATGTCAGTAGCTAATAAAAATTATAATTAAAGGCACATATTGTTCTTTAGAACAGAGTTAGTATTACTGTAAAGATGAGTTAAATGGTTTAGCTATTACAACATATTTTTGGAAAGTTCAGTGCTTCTTAGCAAGGATTATATATGTAAAAATATTTTACTAATGTTATGAGTTTTTTTAAGATAATTTCATTAACATGTTTGGATAGAAAAACAATTTTTTTCCTGTTGGATTTGACTTTTTTCTTAATCAAGAGTTCTTATTTCTCTTTTATTTTACTTAGTACAAACTTCGATATAGCTGCTATAATTCACTAACTCATTAGTTTAATTATTCATTACATAATTAAAACATACCTATGTAGTGAAAGGGGG